>JAPYZP010000020.1:0-52226 GCA_030522985.1 Torymus sinensis | reverse complement strand
TGCGGCTACTCCCGGCCCCGTATGCCACGCGCGCGTGGAAATACATGCACGGCACATGATAAATCGAACGCGATTTTTCTGCCCCCTAATGTACTTGTACTTACGCGGCATGAGATGACTGTCTATTTCGGGACCCTTTCTCTCTCTTTCTCGCGAATAGCGGCGACGAGGACCGCTATGCTGCTGCTGCAGCATGCTGGCTGTATAATCCCCCTCGCCCCACCCCGCAGGTTTTGGGTGTGAGGAATCTGGAACGCCGCCGCTGCCGTCGCCGCTGCTTACTGTACACGCGCGCGTGAGCCCGTTGTAGCGGCGCGTTGTTACATGCTGCAGTAGTATAGCGCCGCGCTCTGCTCGGCCCCTGCGAGTTTGGCCCTCTCTCTCTCTCTCTCTCTCTCTCTTTTGCTCTCGTGTGTGATAGTATAATTCGGCTGACGACTTTTCGTTCAAGTGACTTCTTAGTGGGATAGCGCTGAAGATGTTGGCCGTTGAGATTCCTCGTGCACTGGTACGTGCGCGGCTCCTAATCTTTTGTACTCGTCAGAGTGATCTTTTAGGAATTTTGTTGAGACCGCGGTTGCGTAAAGTTGATCAAGGGAGCCTCTCGCTCGAGAAGCTCAGCGCCAGCATGTTTTTTCGACGTTTCTCGCGATTCGCGGAATTTCCCGATAAGGATTTTGCGAGCAGTTTTGTTAATTTCGCTTCTGTGTGCTTCTGTTTTGCAGGAAGTTGAGAAGAAAGAGGACGAGAAGAGCCTGGAGGAGTTCCCTCCGGAGCTCCTGATTAAGCATCCGCTGCAAAACACATGGACCCTCTGGTACTACGAGCAGGACAAGAACAAGTCCTGGGAGGAGAGCCAGCGAGAGATCACCAGCTTCGACACAGCTGAGGATTTCTGGAGGTGAGGATTTTTCCTCGTAGACATCTGTCATAAGCTGAACTTGTCTGGTTCCGGGGCGTGTTTGTGGTTATGTTATCAGTTTTTGTGCCAATGAGAAGGGATATTTTAGACGAAAAGTAGAGATAAAAGTGCGATTATTTGATAAAATTTCTTCTTTACGAAAATAAGTTTAGCCAATGGTTGATTTTGGCCATAGTTTGGGTGGCATACATCATATACTACATATGGTGATTAAAACCTAACCTACAATAAACCAGCTTATGAAGTATTGTTCGAGTACTGATAAAAAGTTTCTGCCAATACTAATGTAGGGTGACTTCACCAGTGAATGAACAAATAAGGAAATTGTAACTTTTGTTATTTAATTAAGTGGTTTCAAAATGGATTAAAAGTGTAATCTTTTTGAAATTTATTTTCTAAAATGTTCAAACTTTACGTCGGTGAGCAAATTTTGAATAAAAAATTAAAGTAAAAATTTTTTTAATAAAAATCTATAAATATCTCCTAAAACCGAGTAAATGAACATGCAATTAGTATCTAAATACGTTTCACCAGTGAATAAAATCATCGCCATTGAATGAATAATTGATAGTGGCAATTTTATGATTTTATTCTTAACAAGATGATTTTTTTATGCAGAATCTTTATAGAAAATGAAATAAAAATTTTCAAGGATTAGAAAATTATCGTCAGGTTAGATAAACAATACATAGAAAGCTTGATATTTTCATATATTTGAAGAAAATGTTCATTCACTGGTGCCTGTTCCACCACTGGTGAAGTCACCCTATTTTTACAATTTATGAGATAAATGATTATTTTTGGAAATTCTTATCGATATTGATGTGTTTACATTAAAAAGATTTAACTATGATTGATACTTGATATTTAATAGTCATTTAAACTAAGTAATGTTATATATTATAATTTTTCATTAATGCTGTGTAAAATATAATATCAGTTTTAATTATTTATTTTATGAGTTTTTACGCTTTGTATACTTAAAAAAAATAATTTGCTAATATAATAACGTGTAAGGTATGCATGACCTATTATAGATGGATTACAGTCACTTATATTATTTGAATTTCAGTGTATAATCAATAGGTTTTTAATATTAGAAATTTTTAATTACTGTATAATGTTCATAAGAATAAATTCTTTTTCAGTTTGTACAATCACATTAAACAAGCATCAGAATTGAAACAAGGATGTGACTACAGTATGTTCAAGCAAGGTGTGCGACCCATGTGGGAGGATGATGCCAACAAAAATGGAGGAAGATGGCTGATTAACTTAGATAAGAAACAGAGATCAACTGATTTAGATCATTTTTGGTTAGAGATTTTACTTTGTATGATTGGTGAGGGATTCAATGAATATTCTGATGATGTTTGTGGTGCAGTAGTTAATGTTAGGGCAAGAACAGATAAAATTGCTGTCTGGACGGGAGATGCTGGTACTCAAGCTAGTGTTATGGAAATTGGGTGAGTAATGGACTATTTGAATTTTGTTAAGATACTATAAACTTGTAACATCAACAAAATTTGCTCAAATTTCATTAGTACTTTGCAAAATTAAAATAATAAATCAATATTTGTATGCTTATAATATTCAATCATTCTTATAAGTTGATGTCTTAAGAAACAATATTTAAAATAATGTAGTCACAGAAAAAATAAATTCTAAGGAACATTTTAATTTTTTTCAGGCGCAAACTGAAGGAAAGACTTAGAATTACACCCAAAATGGTTATAGGATATCAAGTTCATAGAGATACTATGGTGAAGGTAGGAAGTATGACCAAGAATACTTATGTGATTTAAGGTGAGAGTGCAATGATCATCGCACTTTATTCTACTATTCTCTTTGCGGAATATTAATAAGATCTACACACTGACTGGAATCAGATGCAGACAGATAGAAAATTCAGGATCTAAGTGGAATTTTTTCTGTCGTTACCATTTAAACTTTTTGAAAAAGTGTCAAGCAAAGTTTAATAAAAAAAAAACTCAAGTTATTAAAAATGTTTGCTGAATGATTGATTAATATAAAGATGTACGAATATGTAATATGTACGATATATTTGAGTATGTTTTGTGAGATAAAAGCAGGCTGCTGTATTGTCAATGCAATTAGATAGTTCCACATTCTTCTTTCAATTTCTTTCACTTTCTTTTAATAATTTAATTTCATTTGATGTTTGAGTTTTTTTGATATTTAAATACAAAAATACAGCAACCTGTTTATGCTATCGTTATTCGCATGCTACATTACGGATTAGATGTACGATGCATCCATTTTCATAAAACTTATGTAATTCAGTTTTCTATGTAATAAGGTATAGTTCAAGTACTGCGAATAAATATACTTCTTTGTATAAATAAAAGTAATTATTTTTCTCAATTTTATAAAAGTACACATCAGTAGATCAAAAGATTCTTATTAAATAATACGAATATTTAATAAGATTTTACAATAATATTTTACAAATATTTATAAACTTAGAACTAATAGTACAGAATTTTATTGAGCAAACTCCAAAATAAATTAAATTTTAAAAATATATGCTAAGAATTATTTTGATAAAGCATTTCAAAAACCTTTTCTTTCAAATCTTTTCTTCTAGATAATTCTAAAGCTCTCATTAATTGAATTTTCCAGTCTGAGTGATGTTCCATAAAGTAAAAATTAAGGACCTAAAATAATTTAAAATATTATTTGATATTACATTATTAAAAATATAAGTTTCTTGAAAAACTGTGTATCTACCTTTTTAAACATTTTTTCAGTGGCAAAATCTTCATTAAGATATTGGTTTTCTGTATCGTCAATATAAGCTTCTTCTATATCCAGTCTTCTAGCCACATCCCTCCAATAGCTTCCTATTTTTCTGCATAGTTTATTTATAACTGAAAATGAATTCAAAATTTTCATCTTGATATTTTTTTTTTATTTAAGCTCAATAAAATCCATTAATAACTTATCAACTTTCCAATACTTTTGATTATTCCAAAATGAAAAATTTATGATGCTTCTATTATAATAAATTTTAAATTAAACATAATAATAATAATTGTGAAAAGGAATTGAAGTTACAAATATGTTTAATCCCACTTAAGACATTAAAAAATAATAAGGGTTTTGTTGTATATTAGAGACAACAAAACCTATTAATTCAGATTAAAAATTAGATTGCATAAAATTGAAAAATTGTTTTGTCAGTACTCACTTAATTGTTGTAATTCTTTATCACGATCAATGGGAGGTGCAGTTGTACCTGACGAGTAATATTGTGAATGATTTACTGTAAATGCAGATTGAGTTGAAACAGCCATGTTGTAATGTGAAGCAAAATATGGCATTGTAGATTGTGTGGTAGATGCTTCCGTGACTGGATTTTCCTTTGATATAATAGCTGTAGAGTGATAAGAAATTTTGACCAATATCCAAATTAAGATAATTAAACATATAAATGTGAGAACAAGCACAATGATGTGCCTTTTCTTTCTATATTTTTTTGGCCATCTTTGAACAATAATTGTTAAAAAATTATTCCTATTATTAGTTATTTGAGGTTGATGGATTATGACATGAGATGTGTTCAACAATAATGATTCTCTACAGGGCTCTTCAGATTCATGATTGTGCATGTTTCTATGAATACCACTAGAATACACAACCTCAGGTGCTATAAATCTATTAGGTTCACTGATATTTGATAAGTTTAATGACTCACCACAATTGTATAAGTTATCTATCTTTGAAGAATTTTCTCCTAACCACTGTTCATAATCTATCAGGGCTCTTTGAACAGATTGATCTTTCACATACTCTGAAGCAATGTCTCTCAAAACCTTAATTTCATCATATTGTAAAACACCACGTTTTTCTAACACTTTAAACAAACTATTAATATCAGTAATTGTCTCTAGCACACGTCTGGAACCTATTATACCTTCGTACTTCACTTTTAGTCTGTCGAGAACTTCAGAATCAATATGTGACTGTGAAATCCCCTGGAATTGCTCGAGGAGTTCAGTGTATCTTTCCATGTCCACAGTCATCTTGGAACTATACATATAGCTAGTGTACCTCAAATACAGGTTTCAACCAATACACATATATTTTGGTATAAAATCAAGGGATTCCCCTATCTGCTGATATAGCACACTTTACTGTCGTGTACTTGTTCGACTCCCACCATACATTGTTTCTGGACATTCTACCACACTAATAACTTCTTAAGTTACATCCTCATATCATCAGTATCTTTTAAAACTGATATTGCACTTCCTAAATTAGAGAAATATAAAAATAACTCAGTATTAATAAGGTAATCATAAAAATAGTACAGTTATTTAAAATATACAAATTATTTAGACAAATATTACAAATATATACATATGTCATGATTAAATAATATATTTTTTAAAAATTTTTTTACTTTAAAAACTGTAATATCCAGGTAGAGACCAAAAATGTTTAAAATACAAAATTATCTATCCTAGGTTGGTAATACTAAAATAAAATTGAATATTCTTATATATGTTGTATAAAATTCATGGTATGTTGTATAAAAGCTTCACTAAATTACAAAAATTAATTACTCTGTACAAAAATGTAAAAAGTGTAAAATTCTGATAAAAAATAGCAACAAGTGACAACATGGGCCCTGCCCGTTTACTCCATTTTCATGCACCAGATGTCCGCTCGATAGAAGAGGTCTGTTCCCCGTTTAGTGAGATAAGAATTCAAGAATGAAATTTCTTCATGCAACCTGATTGGACAATAGAGGCGAAAAATCCACTTATCTTTTCCATGAAAATTGCGCGAAGTAAACAAACTGCGCGTGCGCTGCGAGCGGTGGCGCCGGATCAAGTGATCAAGAGCATTTTCATGAATCATTGCAAAAATATTTGAAAAGATCTTTGCCATATTTGAATGGAATGTTTTATGCGAAAGCATGCCTAATTACGGAAGTTGCCTTATTTAGAGATATTCGCTGTCAGCATTAAATTAGAGCGATAAACTTTTTTTTTTTCATCAAAAAGAATTAATTGAGAGATAAGCAGTATTTTGCAAAATTAAGAGTCATCGATAGTCGATTGATGTTGGTTTCGTCATATGTAATGTTTAGTCATGTATATATGAATACCTCTGACAGGAAATGCATTTTTGCAGTGTGACTAACGATAACAAGATGTAAGTATCGTGTGAAATTTTTTTTTTTTATTATGAAAAATTTAATTTCAATTTAACTTTTCGAAATAACATTTCGTTTGACAAAATTTTTTAGAACAAAGCACTAAACAATTACTTCGCTTATTAGAAAATGAATTAATTATTGTTAAGTAATTTAATAAACAAAGAATAATTAGCTCACAATTAAATTATTAATTTTTTATGCAGGTATTTTTACATCAAGCTATCAAATATTCACTACTGTTCAAAAGTCACAAAGAGTCGATAATGCTATTCGATACACCTAAGTTACTCTATTATTCACTTGTTTCTTTTGTTTCGTAGATTCGTCACCCGTTTTCCTCTAATAACTTTCCTTTATCTGCCTCTCTTATCGATTACCTGCAATCGTACATTTCACGCATATACTCGCGCGCACGCCCGTAAACGCGCGAGCGACACGGCAAAAACGAATGCGCAACAAGTACCTACAAAGTACACCCGCGGCGACGTTCAAATTTTGCCGCGCGCTACTCCGAAAAATATATATATCACACGCATGAGGCGCCGCGCTGCCGCCGTGACATCCTCTCTTTCATATTATCGTCGACGTCACGCAACAGGGTGCACGTATCTTCCCTCCCTCTCTCTCAGCTCCGTTTCCTCTCGAGTCTCGCCGGAGGACGAGCGAGCGAAAGAGCGATCGAGCTACACACATGTAGGCCCGGCAACTGCGCTATCCCTCGGCAGTCGCGGCACCGCCGTATTCGAAAAAATACGGCGGATGGCCCGCCACCGAGAGAGACACGTGGATACATGATGAAGTTCCACTTTGTATATATATAGGAAAAGAAAATAGGGGGCGGCCGGTAGAGGCCGATGAGGAGGAGAGCAATGTAGGGGCAGATCGAGGGTGTGCTACGACTGCTTATACGAGTCTCGCTACTGCTCCTTTTTCCGAGAGATAAAAAGAGTAAGAGAGAGGAGTAGCACACGCATACAGAGCCGACTGCAAGTGCGATTCCAGCTGTCCGTGTGCAGCTCCCGTGTGCGCGCGCACACGCATCCTCTTCTCTCTCTCGCGGAACGGAGCAGGAGGGAAAGAGAGATAGAGAACTCGAGAGAGAGATAGATTGATAAGTATAGAGACGGATACGTATGCGGGGAGGGAGAGGAAAAGAGCGAAAGAGGGACCAGCCCAGGGGAGGATGCACTAGGTCATCGGCGCGCAGGAGAGAGACGTGCGTGTTCCGGAGCAGCGACAAGGACGGCACTAGTGCGCGAGCGAGAGCGAGCGAGGCAGGCGCACGGAGCGAAGCGGATCACAGGCTGCGAGAGCACACAGCACAGGCCCGCGAGAGAAAAGTCGCGCGCGCGCTCTCGCGCTCTCCCATTCCCATACCTCTATAAGCTTATATACACACACATACGCGAACTCGTTTCTCTTTCTCCGGGTCAGCAGCGCGCGCGAGCGGCGGCGACGACGACATACACACATATACATACATTACACGTATATGCGATATACGTGCAGCGCTCGCACGCACACTACGTACAGGGTGTGAGGAGAGAGAGAGAGAGTAGAGAGAGAGAGACGACCACGACGGGGACGGACGGTGGACGCGCGCGCGCGCACCACCGCGGAGAAGGTGCTGCTGCTGCTGCTCTGCCTGCGTGCCGTGTACAACACACAGTCAGTGCGCCGAGCCGAGGAGACAGAGATAGTATAGGAGCGCGAAGGAAGTGCGCGCCGCGGACGCGAGAGAGCGAGGACGTGGACGGATCCTGCCGCCGCCGCCGCTGCCGTTGCCGCATTAGTCGTCGATCTCTCTTTTTCTCTCGGTCGCGACGGGAAAGACAGGGAGAGAGAGAAAGAGAGAGAGATAGAGAGAAAGACACACGGACGGAGGGAGCAGAGTGTGTATACACATATACGCGCGAGCGCGCGGAGAGCGACAGAAGTGACTTGGCGAGGAAGAGAGGAGAGATAGAGGGAACGAACACATATACGCGAGGGAGAGAGGGAGGCCGTGAGCGAGACACACAGAGTGAGAGAACAGCAAGATGTGCGGAGCGTCGCGACCTCCACGGCTTCCTGGAGCGGACGACTTCCCCGAGGTAATACCCGTGTCCGGGTCGGACGTTGTTTTCCCACCTTCCGCCTTCTTCTTTTTCCCTCTCACCGCGTTTTTCCTCACGCATTCTAGCGCTGGTGCTGCTGGTGCTGATCTGTGATGTGTGTATATGTGCATAAGTATTATACTCGAGAGAGGGAGCGAGAGTGAGATACTCGGAGAGAAAGAGGGAAGGTGTACCGAATACACACACCACACAGACCCACACGTCTACCTCCTGCTCCGGTGTGCGACGACGACGACGACGATTTTTATTAAGTATTGTAACAGGCACGCACGTTCGGCTTTTTTTTTGGGCTCATGTGTGCGTGCGGATCTCGTCGACCAGGGGTGGACTGGAGCAGGATAGCGAGGAGGAAGTAGTGCTCTCTGGTGTGGTAGTGGTGTCTCTGTGCTCCTTTTACTCCAGGTGCTTGTCCAAGGCAAATTTTAAGGTCTGGTTTGAAGGATGAGTTGATCAGGTTGTGCTGTACGGTTGTGTTTGCGCTTATAAGTCTTTTGTTGGTCTGCTGGAAGTAAGTCAATTGGTTCATGATGAGTCTGAAATTTGTAACGTTGTAGTGCAACGTCAAAAAATATATTTGATTTTCCTTCATATTTATAATATATGAATATGAATTTTGCTTGTATGGATTTATTGCTTTATAGTATCAAATAACTTTACAACAAAGATTTAGATAAAATTTCCATTGCTTAATAGCTTTAATTAATTGTAAAAGATTATTTTGTTGCACTCTAACGATGCAAACTTTATACCCATGGTTCATGAGTACCCGAAAGGTGTCTGAGTGCATATAATTCTTGGAGAAAAAGATGACCAAAGTTTCATGTGTATTCTACTTTAGGTGGGTGTTTTGAGAAAATGTGATGATGGAAATGGATATGACTCGATTGTGACAATGATGTCCTTCATTAGCTTATATGTGAAAGAATTTACAATACTTTTGTTTTTGTTTATTTAATGATTGCGTGAACTTTATGAGAAATGGTACTTTTTTGAACATTATTTGCTTCCCAATATACAAGAAGTAGTTTCCAAAATGTCAATATTAATCGTACAAAAACATGCTCAGGTAAATTTGAAATTGCATTTCACTTTATTTAATACTTTTACAATATATAGGCATCATGCTTTAAAGTTTGTTGTGAGCAATTTTCTTTATGAGTACACACACATGTTTCTCTCATAATAATCAACTTTTTTCTTCAATGAATGCTAAAATAGCACAGAATATTGTGCTTTGATCAACCAAGTAAAGCAAGTAGAGCTTGAGTACGGGTAGAGTAAGCTGAATTGTGTGTGAATAGTGCTCTATGTATAGATAAATCTATTTTTGTTATAATAGTTTACAAGTTATAAAATACTAACAATATTAAAAGCAAAATTGTTAAAAGGTATGAACTGTAGAGTTTTAAGATAAACGATAGTACCTGTGCTATATTCAAAAATCTATAGCAGTATTGTTTAAAAATTATTTAAGACATTGTACATTATGTTCTTCATTTCTTTTTTTTTTCATTAGTAAAAATTGCTTTTGATATTTGAGAATGTAATAAAAATATAGAAAAGAAACTTAAATTAAAACAATTTGTTTGATTTTCTATAAAGTTCTCTATCGTTATCCATAAAATAATTATATAGGGTACAAAGTTTAGAATTTTACCTCTAAAAGAAAAATTCACAGCATATTAATTACACTAACATGCACAGTTTAGGTCATCTCTTAATATAAAGTGATCCGTGTAAGTGGTGAAAAAAAAAACATTTAAAGCATGCTATTAAAAATTACCTTTATTGTTTTGGAAATATTTTCTTGGTTATTTCTTATATATATCTTAGATGTTATAGATAAAACTTTGATATTAATAACTTATTACAATTCTTAAACAAATTATGCATTATTTATAATTAATAAGATTATGAAGCTTTAAAATTTCTAATTTAATTTTGTAATTAGATAGAAAATAAAAGCATCTAATTTATTTTGCTATTTTATATATTAGAGTGCTTATAAGCCTTTTTTTGGAGAATCTCTTGTGATAAGATATTTTATCTTTTGTGAATATCAAAAAAGATAAAGTCTCATTTGCTTTTTAAAGTTATGTCGTTTATTTTTATTTACTTTATACAATTTCAAAGGAATTTTGAAAGAATAAGAATTTCTTATATGCACTCATTATTTAATCAATTGAAAGTATTAAAGAAACCTTTTGGGTTATATGAACAATATTTACTTTTATGATGATAAATAGGTTTTTCAGAATAGTGACTAATATTAGATAAGGGATTTCCTTTATCAAATTACTAGTTGCACATTTTAAATTGCATAAGTTGTAGTAAATGATTTTTAATGCATTTATTCAGTATATTCTAAGAATGTTTTTTTGGGTTTTGCGCAGTCTATATTGAATAAATGTTCACATTGATAAAAATAGGTGGGCTAAAAATAGGGCTTTACTCCAAAAATTTTAGATTGAAATTCTTTATTTTTAACCACATATTTGTAACAAGCAATTTTATTTCTGAAAAACTGTTTTCCTACTTTTATAATGATTGTAAAACTCTCACAGTTTTTAATAATTTGTAAATTTAAATAATAATGTTATGTTTGTTTAATTAAATGTTATCAGTTTTTAATTTGTAATAACAAATTTTTTCTTTTTTTTTCAGTTAAAATCTAGAATATTGTCTAACAACATCAGTAAACTTCTGCAATAAACATGTCAAAATACTCAAGAGATTTGAAAAGACTAAACACACATAGGAAATTATAGATTTTTGTGTCCAGTGAGGAAACCAAGTTACTGCCTGCCAACACAATAGCATACCCACGCACAGTTTCCAACTGACATAATGAATGCTGCGATAATAGTTTAAAAGTTAATCGAAGTGGTGCTGTTTAAATATATATTCTGCATATAATCATGTTATTTAACTTATCAAAATACTCTATGCACTACAAAATCGAACGAAACTATTTTAATGCTCTTAACTTTTCTTAATACAAAAAGGAAAGATAATTTTTTTTATTGCCCAGTTAATTTAACGAAGAAGCAATTAAAATTTTTGTGCAAATAATAGTACGAGTAAATGCATAACTAATAAAATGCAAAATTAAGTATCATAAACAAAAATTATATCTTTAAATAGTGATATTTTAATAAAAAGTTTGTTTAATATACACATAAAAATTCGTGAAAATGCTTTCAAATTTTTAAAAGACTGGCAAACTTAAGATATTTGTGTATTTAAGTGGACTATATAAATTCAACACTTCATACAAAATGAGTATCAAGAAATCAGAAAATGTTTTCATTGTTATGATTCTAAAACATCAGGAGAAAGAAGCACTATCATTTTCTCAATATTTTATGGATGACAGAGGACAAATCTGATAACCCTAAATTAGAAAGGTGAGTTAAATCATTTTGTAAATTTAATGATTTTTATGTTACTTTGTACTTCATTAATTAATTTATTTATTGATATTTCAACAAAGAAATAGATATTTATTGCCAATATTCTAGAAAAATGTTTGTTATCATTTCAGGGTTAATAGATATGGACCACACTAGTATTGGTGTGGTGCAAGTATTCGTGGGCGAATGGAGCGCCGAATACGAAGCACTTTCCATACGGGCAACGAAACAGACATCATCTGCAGAAATAGTGGAATGCATCATTGAAAGGCTCAGTCTCAATGATGGCAATGTCTCCAATGGATATGAATTGGCAGAGGTTATTGGTAATTCCGTTGGACAGGAGTGCAAGGAACGAAGACTTGCACCCACGGAGTGTCCTGTGGCCCTCATGCTGCTCTGGCCAAAAAAAAATGCTGCTCAACAGGAATATTACAAGTAAGAATATTATATAATAACGTACTAAGTGTAAGAGTTTTACTACAACCGCATCATAGCATTATTAATTTCGATTTACACGAATACGGCAATCGGTATCGCTTATTACGACGCACGTGGTAGTGAAACAGACGAAGGTGTGGAGTCCTTCCTGCTTTACACGCATTGCCATTTCATTATCTCTCCACGGAAACTCTCACGCGCAAATGACGTTGTTGCACTGTGCGTGAAACCATCGCGGCTCTCGTCTCCACCTCAGACCGCGCTACTACTTGCTCGCTTCAAGACCGTTTTACTTCCACTGTTCAATCTTTTTATTTTCATTCGGATTGCGCTAATATGTTCCCAATAGGGTTCGTGTTATTCTCTGAAAAATTTTCTTTTGATTTACGTATTGTTAATTATGAGAGTTTGAAATTTTTCGAATTTCGAAATATTTTACATATAAATCCTATACAATGAAGTTGATTTTTGCTAATTTTCGATTGAAAAATCAATGAAACAAACTTCTTAGAGGACATTTTATATTAACTAATAAAATACTCATATTAAATACATCAAGCTAACAAAAATGCATGTGTTTCAGATTTTACCTTAGGAAAAAGCAGCCTGACTACCTGTGGTCCGACAGCAGATTTCCCATGGATCCGCAGCTCCTCAAGGACTACTTCAATCGCTTCCTTTATCAACCGCGCGATAAAGAATATCCGGATCTCTGCCAGCTGCCCGACCTGAACGAGCAAACACTTCTGGACAATCTCCGCGCACGATTTCTCGCCGGCAACATTTACACTTACGTCGGCAGCATACTGATCGCCCTGAACCCCTTCAAATTCTACCCGATTTACAATCCGAAGTATGTGAATCTTTATCAGAATCGAAGGCTCGGTCCGGACATACCGCCGCACATATTCGCGATAGCCGACGCGGCATATCACTGCATGCTGAAGGAGAAGAAGAATCAGTGCATTGTGATAAGTGGCGAGAGTGGTTCCGGTAAGACCGAGTCAACGAATTTCCTGCTCCATCACCTCACCGCCCTGAGCCAAAAGGGCTCGCACGCTTGTGGGGTCGAGCAAACGATCCTCAGCGCCGGACCCGTGCTCGAGGCCTTTGGTAACGCGAAAACTGCACACAATAATAATAGCAGTCGCTTCGGCAAGTTCATCCAAGTGAATTACAAGGAGAATGGAATGGTGCATGGGTGAGTTTGACATTTGGTTTTATTTTGCATTTATGTGTGTTGTATTTAATGGTTACACGATAAAAGTAAAATCATTTCGAAAGTTATTGCCTTAAATATATCACTTATTCATGAAAGAGATGTAATTATAAATTCAGTTTGTTCAAAATGCGTGAAATGGGATATATATCAAAAAATTTTAATGCACAAATTTCTGAAAATTGTAAAACGTTCATTAAGGACCTTAATAAAACTTATCAATTAAATTTTTTTACGAAAAAATATGTGAAAATTGTAAATAACGTTTATTTTGGTTGAATTTTTTCAACTAAATAATAGAAGCATTTGAAATCACATTGTTCAATGAATTCTGTAATTATAAACAACCTTTTGGTATTTTTGAAAACGTATTAATAAAATCGTTTTTTTTATTAATTATACGATTAATTTAACAGACTTTATAAACATTAAAAGTTCAAAATTATAGAAGAGAAGTTTTCGGCTGTTCCAGTCTTGGAGCAACTAGGTTGAATTCACGAAATCTCAACTCAATTTAAATTATTCCGTTTTTTTTATTTTAAATTTAAATTTCGGATTATGTGTACATTTTTAGCCAAGGAAAGTAAGATTTCAATATCGAAATACCGACGAAATGCTAACATAAAAAATAAAAACAAATAATTATAAAATCTAACAAAATAATATAGTAATAGATTTTAAAAATTGTTTAATTGTTATAAGTGCAGAAATAATAAATGGGGAAGTATTGATATGGTAAGATCGATCAATATTCAAATAAATTATTAGTGTGTAAAATTCTTAACAAAATTTACAGTAATATGTTTACTAGTTACAAAATTGGATATTTATTTGTATTTAGTTTCTTAGTGTAATATTGAACAAAATTTTTAATTTATTTTAGATAATTTGTAAGTAAAGTTTTACACTTTAAACTTGTAAATTAAAGAAAGGTTTGATCATTTACATTTGCTCTTTTTTTACATTTATAGCAATATTCTTAAATCAACTAAAATATCACTTTCAAAAATTTCACAATTTGGTATGCAGGAAAAAGTGTTGAATAAAAGATTAATTCTATTTTTGATTAAATTATAAACTTTCATTGGTCTCTAAGTAGTAATTTATCTTGTGAACCACTAATTTAATTATTTAATACTAGATTACTTTGTAACTCTTTGAAATTACAATAATATAATTATTTGTTACAGAGCTGTGGTACAAAAATATCTTCTTGAAAAATCAAGAATCGTCTCTCAAGGAAGAAACGAACGAAATTATCATGTTTTCTATTATCTATTAGCCGGCGCAAATGAGCAGGAAAGGCAGGTTTTGCATCTTAGAAATTACGAGTGGTACAATTATCTGAATAAAAGTGGTTGCTATGGATTGGAGAACGTCGATGAGCGGCACGAATTTTCAAGACTGAAGCAATCCATGGAGATGGTTGGATTCACGCCAGAAAAGCAGAAACGATTGTTTGCTGTTCTGTCAGCGGTATTATTGTTAGGTACGTCATGATATATATTTTTAACGTTAATATTGTTTATATTGACGGATATTATTGTTCAGTAATTTTTAAAAATAATAATAACTTTTTGAAAAACTTATACTTTTTTATTTCCTTAGGAAACGTGGAATTTCAGCCTCGAAAATCATATCACCATCATGACGAAGCTGTTGGTGTAAAAAATCCTGAAGTCGTCGCGTTAATATCGGAGCTGCTCAGAGTAAAACAGGAAACTTTACTGGCTGCTCTGACAGCGAAGCGAGCAAGAGCTTCAGGGGAGACTTTAGTTATAAATTACAGACTGCCCGAAGCAATTGCAGCTCGGGACGCCATGGCGAAATGCTTGTATGGAGCTCTTTTCGACTGGATAGTTTTACAAGTGAGTGTTTTTTCGAAGAAGTCGAATCTGTTAGTATTTTAATAATACGTAATTATTCATAATATTTTACAGGTGAATCATGCGCTTTTATCGAAAAAAGATACTTTAAGGGATCATCAGGGAAATAGCATTGGTGTACTGGATATCTTTGGTTTTGAAGATTTTAAAACATGCAATAGCTTTGAACAACTCTGTATTAATTATGCCAACGAACAATTACAACATTATTTTAATCAACACGTCTTTCAATATGAACAACGAGAATACCGGAAACAAGGAATTAGATGGACAGATATTGGTTACAGTGACAATTCTGGCTGTTTGAATCTTATAGAAGGCAAACCCAATGGATTACTTTGTCTCTTAGATGATCAGTGCAAGTATGTATTACATAATTAATATGTTTGTTTTGATATAACTAATTTATTTTTTCGTATCGCCTTTGAAAACAAGTAGATTTAGTGTCTTGTTTAACGTAACATAAAAAGTTAGATTATTTTTATTAAAAGTTTAATTTTGGATGTATTTACAATTATTTCAAATTTTGTTAATAGTTTCCCTGGTGCCACTAATGAAACGCTACTGCAGAAGTTTAATTCAGTCCACAAAGATAATCCCTTTTACGAAGCTCCACAACGAAGAGAAGGAACCTTTGTCGTTCGTCATTATGCTGGAGCCGTAAAATACCAAGTCGCAAATATGAGAGAGAAAAACCTGGATTTAATGAGGCCAGATGGTGTGGTCGGAGTATTGAAAAATTCTTCACTTGCTTTCGTCCGAGAATTGGTTGGCGCTGATCCAGTCGCTGTCTTCCGATGGGCCATACTTCGTGCTTTCTTTCGCGCTCATTTTGCTTTTCAGGAAGCTGGAAGGGCACACAGGCATGGAAGAGGTGAGTTACCAATAATTGTGCATAAAATTTAATTTTATTTAGTATTTGATGTAGGCATCTAACTTTAATACGTTAAAAACAATACATTTAAAATACATATACCTGTTTAAGCACTTTTTATTCATTTTGTTATTATGATTACAATGATTAATTGTTTTTACAGCTGATGGAAACAAAACTTCTGTGCAAAATAGATACAGAACTCCAAACGAGAATGTGATCAGGTTAGTAAGACGATTTCATTTATTCATTAAAGCTAATATAATTTTGTAAATCGTAATTTATTTACATAAGTGGGTATACTATTAATTTCATTCAACCGATATTTTGGTTGTACAATGTCTGCTCAAATGCATTTAATGTAACTAAAACGTGGAAGTGCTGAAGCTGTTGTATATTTGTGCATTAATTTCTATAAAATTTAAACTAAATATTATAAAAGATATTTTCATTAATTATTCGAGTATTAACAAAAAGAAACTTAATGATCGATAATAGTTGAACGTGTTGGATAAAATTTATTCAAAAGAGAAAAAATGATGACACTCATATTGCCCAAATTGTCTTTTGTCCCTGTAGCCATCTTGTGACGTTATCTGCAGTGAATCTAACTATTAACCGAATAGCGTAAGTGGCCTTCGATCCACTATGTGTACTGTTTAAAAGACCTTTTCTCTTTTAAGTTTTTAGTCGCATTATTGAATTTATAATGCAAACATCAATCATTTCACTTAATGTAAATCAACCTTCTTCATTGTATACATTGTTGAACTTTTTCTGTAATTATTACCAAATGATTAAAAATTAGATTTATTTTTTGTATGATTTAAACTTATTTTCTTGCTACATGTTGTATGTAATTAGAATGTAGCTTTCTCAAGATTACATACCATCTTAAAAATTCATGATAAATCTTCACTTTGTCATTGCACATCTTCACTTCATGGCATTACTTCATACTAGGAATGCCAAAAAAAATCGTTAAGCATGATTCCGAAAAACCTTAATTAATAATTTCAATAGATCAATTCATTGTCATCGTCATTGTCATCATTATCCTACTAATACTTTATCTTTCAGGAGAGTGCCTTAAATGTGTTAGATAACATTTTAATATTCATAAATTGGAAAATTCCGAAAAAAATGACAACTTTTGGAATAAATATACACAACACTAGACATGCTATTATTTATAAAATTAAATTGTGTATTCTGAAAATTTAATTGACATCCGAAACCTCGAGCATTGAAAAACAATTTTTTTAGTTTTATCAAGTCTTATTTAGTCTCGTTCAAATACGATTGACAAACTCGAAATTAATCCTTCGATGCAAAGAACCTCCAATTCGGCCACACGACAAAAACCGCGCAAAAATTTTGTACCAAATCACAGAATACAGCTACGCGCTGTAATTCCCAATGAGCGAGAGACTGCGAGAAAAAAGGGGGGTACAGCCAGAGATAGAGCGAGCGAGTGCGCGCGATGTACTGCGAGAAAGTGTGATGCAGCACCCCGACCGCGCCTAAGCATGAGAGCATCATTTTTCCAGTTCGCACAAACACAGCCGTCCGAGCTATCAGAAGCAGCAGCAACGCGGAGGCGGCGGCGGCGGTGGCAGTGGCGCGTGTCATCAGGCCGCCGCGAGCCCGCATCAGGGCGGCTGCATCGCCGCCGGCGGCCTTACACAAAACAGCGACAGCCTTAACAACAACAACAATCATCACCATCACCACCACCACCATCACAACAACAACAATAATAACAACAACAACAATCGGCTGTCGTGGCCGCAGTTTCGAAACGTTAACCAGGCGAGCGGCGCCGCGACGGCCGGCAAAGGCGGCAGCGGTGGTGGGCCGTTGAGAACCACCCGGGAGCACGAGCAGCACCAGGGTGCCGGTAGAAATAGACAGGGCGGCGGCAAGCTCGACTCGAGAGCGCTGCCAAAAGACGAAGCGAACGTCATGGAGCGCGCCAATCAGATTGTCATGTATGTAACGATTGCGCCCGCGAGTCGCGCGAGATTCACTTCTGGTGATGGATATGATTTTTGGGTGTGACTTTTTCTTGAAGACGATATGTGCGACGGGTATTATATAATATACCGGTAGCTATCGGAATATGTTGAGCGATGAAAAGTTTGTGTTTGATTTTTATTGGGCTAAAACTGAAGCTTGTGATAAGTTTGATGTATTTGGATAAATGCTAGTTTGGATTAGTTAGCTGTTGAGAATACAAGTTTAATACGTTTTTTTATACAAACAACATTTAATTTATATGGTACGAGCGTGAATAATTCTATTTAGTAGTATAAACAATTTCAAGCATGTTTACTCGTTTTTCTAGATGATTCAACATTTTTGTAAATTACATGTTGAGGGTTGTAAATTTATTAAGATGTCGAAGATATTTAAGTTTCAGTAAATAGAATCAATATAAAATGTATCTTTAAATTTCGTTAAAACGTAAGCATACCCGATTATCATATCTAATAGCTATGCTCGCCAAGTTAATATTTAAGCTTGCAAATTTTGTTATAGTCAAATGATTGCAATTCAAAATCTACATTCTCATTAAATTTTAATATTAAAGGTATTTGGTTAACCAGATAACAAATTTGCTTAAGAATAAGCTTTGTTGTACGAGATTTTATTTAAAATGTTATTAATTTTAAAATTTAACGTCAAAATGTTGATTACAATGACTTTCTCGTATACTAACTTCATTATGAATAATTTTTTAATTCGATCATTTTGAACTGGCTTATACACTTATTGTATGAACTTGGTGGGTTTCGAAACTAAGGCGCTTTAATTTTCTTGTAAAGGCAAAGTTTTGAATTAGATTAAGAGCTACGCACACACGTCGAGAGATATAAAAAAAACAAACAGAAGCTTCCACTATCTCTACACTGGCCGTATCAAAATCGAGAACACACCTCTTTAGCGTGACGTAGTCTTGGTTATGGACGGGTGAAGGGTGTTTTTTAATCTTTGCATTTACCTAGGTAATGGATTCGTAGAAAGGTATACCATATTTTCTGCGTGTTAACGAATTAGGATCGTAGCAGGGATGGGCTAATTTGCGATGACGATTGAGAAATCGCAAAGCAAACTGAAAACTCTCTGTTATCGTTGTTTATTTTTACGTTTGACAACTATATATGTAAATATATGAATGGAAGAGCAACGTGCATAATTACATTGGCAGAAGCAATCGATAAATTTCCCATCCCTGATTAGTAGTAAAGGTTTTCTTACAGCGTCGACTTTTTTTTCTTACACCGTAGTAGTTCGCATAAACACAGTCTCTCTCACACACACACACACACACACTCCGATCCTTCTATCGATTTTTATGTCTATCCACGCTTATATTCGCAATACAAAATAAAATATAGTCTCTGCTCTCATGTATACATCTCTCATCGTCATCGTCATTATTCCTCTCTCGCCGATTCATTCATTCATTCTTATATATTTGCTCATTCATTCGATATACTCCCATCGCTTCGTTTGAAGTACGTTACGTATATAGCTATTACAACTCCATTATACAATGGAGATATCGTGCATGAAAATTACCGTTCCATGCTGTCTAATTTCCGAGTAAATTAACTCTGCGAAACGCTCTGCCGATGAGTCAATTTGCTCGCTGAATCAACTACTAACTATATAATGTTGACATTTTTTATATATACTTATTGCATGCCTTTTTTATACTAAAAAAGAAGTGTAAGATTTTTTACATTTAGTTAGGCAATTTTCTTTCCTTTTACTTTAGATTTTTTACTTAAGATTTAGAAAGAAATGGTTGTAAATATTTATTATTATTGAGCTTGAAATTTTACATTTACTTATGCCAAAGTTTTGTCGTATAATTGCGTGCATAATTTTTATAATTTTTTTGCAGAATGATTTTCAAAATTCTTGATAACACCGACACAGTTGAAAATCTCTTGTAAACCATGTAAAAAAAGTCTTTACGATACTCCGTACTTGAACTTAACGTTCTATTGCTACCATAATAGATTGGTAATAATTCATACTTAACTGTACGAAAATAATATTTCTGTCAACCTCTCTTATAAGCGATTGAGTACCACATACGCAACATATTTTCAACTGTGTACCGTTAACCCGAGGCGTTGTAACTAGTCAGAGCAACAGGCTGTGCTTAACAATATTATACATCCAAAGCTCCTCCTCCTCTGGACACTCTATCGATTAACTCGGTGAGGGTGAAAGAGCGCGCCGAGTCGAACCTCTCGACCCGCAGCAATACCACCAATAAAAATAAAAAAAAGAAAAGAAAAGAAAAAGAAGTGCACGCTGATGATTAATAATCCATCCTCGATTGTATTTTCTGCGCGCAGGAAAAACAAATCGTTCCGGCCGCGAGAGCGTGGCAAGAAGGGCTTGAAGAATCTGCAGACGGTGAAGACTTTGGCCGGTAGGACGCAGAGCTATGGAACGGGACCAGGCAAAGCGAGGAAACAGCCGATGACGGTGTCAGCGCAGTTCCAGCAGAGCCTGCACAGTCTCATGGACACGCTCAACCAGGCCAATCCATTCTTCATCAGGTGCATCAAGAGCAATGCCAATAAGGTGCCGAACGAGTTCGACGAGGAGACGGTACAGCGGCAACTCAGGTTCGTAGGAACTTTTGATGTGATACACTAATTTTGTCTAAAATTATATAGCTATTTCGGTTTATGTCTTGGAAATTTTTATTTAAAGAAGTTTTATAGCTTGATAAAATTTGGAGTCGGCATACTTAATAAAAATTTGGAGTTATGGCTCCCAGTCTTTATAAACAAGATTCTTTTTCAAGATTTCACAAAGGATAGATAATAAAGATTGAAATTGAAAATGAACGATTCTATTGAAATAATAAAAAATTCAATCTCGTAATTTAAAATACGATTCTATTACTATTCTATTAAAAGATGAGAAATAAGAATAGTACGATAAAATGTTTATACAAACCTTCAATGACCACATTTACTCTACTCTACAGATACACCGGAATGCTGGAAACCGTGCGAATTCGGCAGGCCGGCTTCAACGTGCGTCTCACTTACGAGGAATTCATTCAGCTTTACCGCATGCTTCTGCCTAAGGCTCTGCTGAGTACTCAAACCGACGTGCGCGATTTCCTGCTCACCCTCAACCTCAATCGCGACAACTATCAGCTGGGTGGGACCAAGGTCTTTCTGCGCGAGTCTGAGAAGATCAAGCTGGACATCGAGCTGCATCAGCAGATCATCACGAGTATCACGACGATACAGAAATGGTTCAGGGCGTGCCTCGAGCGACGACGCTTCCTCAAGCTGAAGAACGCGGTGGTGCTGATACAATCGTTCTGGCGCATGGTCACGGCCCAGCGAATAGCGCGTACGCTCAGGACAAGAGTAGAAGCGGCCACGCAGATACAGGCCACGTGGAGGGCGTACAAGCAGCACAACTGGTTCAAGAAGCTGCGCAGGGGTATTGTGTGCTTCCAGGCGTACGTGAGGGGCAACAATGTGAGAAGAGCACTGGCCGAGCTTAGGAAAAAGAAGAGGAGCATGGCGCTCAAGGAGCAACGAGAGTAAGTAGCGTTGATTTGGTTGTGGTTGGTTCTATCTAAATTAAATTTTATTCGCATTATTAATACCATAATTTTCAAGTCTCAAAACTACAGAGTACTGTATAATAATTTGTGATTTTCTTCGCTTTTAGAATCGACAACAGTCTCCACCACGAAACGAGTTTTGAAACGAACATTGTGAAACGAAAAATCATCGTCAACAAGCGAATTTCGAACGAAACCTCACCCTCAACGAAAATTTCCACCGAAGTCTATCCTTATCCTGAAACCAACAACACGAACAGCACTGATCCTCATCGCAAGGGTAGCCTCGAGAGTCTCGCGAGCCTGCAGAGCTCGGAGTCCCAGATATCGGTCGAGTCCTCGGAGTCGATACACTCGCACGACAAACCTATCCCGAGCACGCGAATCCGGCGCACGGGTGCCGCGGGCGCGATAATGGAGCAGCAGTCGAGCGTGCAGACGACGACGACCACGAGCAGCAGTCGGCCATCGTCAACGAGCCGACGCACCGACAGCTCGTCCACAGGTTACAGCGACGGCGAGACCGACGTGGAGACGCCTAGCGCGGTGCACAGCGCGCCGCCCGTCTTCGCTGGTGGTGTGCCCTCCTTCTCCCAGCCCCGTGATCTCAAGTACCACCAGGCTATCAGCATGAGTACGCATAGTCCGAGCTCCGATGTCTGGCGCAAGAGGCCCGAGCTCACGTGCCCGCCAGAATACCCACTGCAGGTGGTGCCCCAGAAGCCCTCGATCACTAGATCGCATAACGTCGCGCAGCACCGCAACCTCAGCGAGAGTATGCTCGAGCAGGAGAGACTCAACAGGCTCGAGAGACTGAACAAGCCCGTGACTACAACCACGACAGTGCCGACGATGACGACTACGCTCAAGCTCGACAGTCCGATGAGGAGGGACCAGAGAAGGCTAAGTGAGAACGAAAACGCAGCGGCGATAGCCATGAAGCGGGAAGAGCCAAAGGATTATGCGTACTTGAGAAGACAGAATTCCGAGGGAGACGCGAGCCTTACAGAAACTATTAGTAACGTATCGGTGGTGTCAAAGGGAGGAGTCCTTGCGCCGCAAAAGGATAAGGGTGAACCCGATGTTCCGGTGAGTATCACTTGTATTAGAAATGCTTCTACAAGATTTGTTATTAATTCAAATGTGATCCTATAAAGTTCCGGGAATAACTATAAATTAGCGATAGATATAATTTGATGTGTAATTTTTTTATCATAAACAATTTTTTGTAACTTTTTAATTTATTTTAATAAGGACTCTATTAATCATTTTGATAATTTAAAAGTTTATAAAAACATTTAATAGATAATGGTATAATCTTATCCATGCAATGAATTAAAATTGCAAACGAACGAATTTGATGAAATTTTCATAATCTTTATAGGTGAGGAGCGCTCGACGTAACAGGCCCTCCAGAGAAATCCAGTGCCGTTCGATGGGCGAGTCTGTGAATGAAGCGACGACGGAGGCACGTAATGTTCTTTTGGGCACCATAAAGGAAAGCGACCTTGTCAAGACCTCGAACGTCTGGTCGCGCAAGGATGAGTCGAAGCACGAGTCGGTGACGCGCACCGTCACCGACTGGTCTCACAACAAGAAAGATTCACACTACAAGCCCCAAGCTGTGGGCGTGAAACGGATCAGACCGAATGCCATCAGCACTATGGAGCTGCGTCGTCGTAATTCCGATCCCGCTACTAAAGTCTCAGGACTCAGCGAGGACAAAGGTACTTCTGAGACGAGTCCGAGCGATCTGAAACCGGCGCCGGGTATGAATCTCCTCGAGTGGAAGGGTGATGTGTTCATACTGGCGGGTCATCATTTCCGAAAAATCGCGAGGTTCTCGAAGGACGACGTGTGCGTTTGTTGCCACGAGAAAATGGATGCCTTCGTGACACAGGTAAGTTTTGGAATGCAAAATTTTTTATTTTATATTATTGATAAGAAATGGAAAAAATGTATATCTTCATATGAATTCAGGGTTACAAGTGTATCAACTGCAAGCAGCCTTTCCACGTCAAATGCATTCAAAACGGCGGTGTCCTGAAAATGCCGTGTCTATCGTCTAACACGCCTAATCGTAGAAATAAGAGAAAACCACCCAGGACTCCATATGATCAAATGAAGCAGGCCGTTGTGTCTAAATTCAGTCTCACGGGGACCTCCGCCTTCTCGGATAGCACGGATAAAATCATCTCGGACGCGAAGGAGCTGGCTCTTATGCAGGATTTCATTACGAAGAAAATTTACATTATGGACGGACAAGATGAGGGTAAAAAGCCACCTAGCGAAGTGGATCGTGTGTTCAAGCAGGCGCTAAGGAAGTTCAAGGACGATCTCGTGATAACATACAGTGTAGCTATACAGCAGGGCATCGAGGGCAACATTAAATATACAGATCTCATAGCCAACTTCTTACATGTAATGGAGACGGTATGCAAACAGGAAAACTTAAAGGAAGATTTTCCATTGACGATGGGAGTTAATGCGTTCAGAGGTTTTATGAATGAATTTATGGCATTGGCGAAAACAGAGGCTTTAGAGAAACAAAGTAAAAGCAAACGCAAGAAGGAGAAGAAAGAAAAGAGAAAGCAGGAGGAACCCATCAAGCATGGAAATCATATGTTCCAACTGACGATTATTAATATACCGACGGCTTGCGAAGTTTGCACATCGTTCTTTATGTGGCCTATCGAACGGGGCCTCATTTGTCAAAGTAAGTTATTCTAATTAATATATTTAAAAAATAAACAAGTTTAAATTTTTTAAAAGTAATTTAATGAAGATTAGATTATTCATAACGTCAATTTATTTAAAAAACAAAAAATATAATGCATTTATCTTTGATTATAGATTGCAAGCTGACCTGTCATAAAAAATGTTATTCGCGTGCGTCGGCAGAGTGCGGTAAGGACGGGCAGATGCACGACTCGAATCCACGCAAAGTCTTCGGTGTACCACTTTACAAATTAGATTGTGGTGACGGTAAAGTGCCACTCGTTGTCGACCGATTGATAACAACCATTGAGATGCACGGCCTATATACCGAGGGTATCTACCGCAAGAGCGGCGTTAGTTCAAAGGTCAAGGAGCTCAAGACAAAAATGGACGAGGGTGAACTCGAGGAAGTAGACTTTGAGAATTATCAGGTGCACGTACTTGCAGCTGTGTTGAAGAGCTTCTTCAGAGATATGCCTGAGCCTCTGCTCACCTTTGAGTACTACGATGATTTCCTTCATGCGGCCAGTTTGACAGAGCCTCAGGATCGAATAAGGTGAATACAAATATTATATTCTTCTATTTTTCTTTTTTAAAAGATTATTACGGATATTTTGTTCTTTGATGCTTTTGAAAGTAATTAATTTAATGTTTATGAAATATCTTTAATTTATATAAATTAAAGTACAAAAGCATGATTTATTTTACAAAAATAATAATTAATTATCCGTTGTTAAGTACATTGTTAGTATAATCCGGATTGTCCGTCATTGATAAAAAATATTTTTTACAGCACACTTTTTGCGATCCTGAAAAAGCTGCCTAAGCCTAATTTCGACCTCATGGAGCGACTAATCGTTCATCTAGCGCGTGTAGCTCTACACGAGATCGACAACCGAATGTCGCCCTCTGCCCTTGCCATAGTCTTCGCGCCGTGCATTTTGCGCACAAATCGAATTCTGCCCGCCCAGGACTCGCTGCAAGACGTCGGCCGGCAGACGAAGTGCGTGGAGACGATCGTTCAGGAGAAGTTGCGCATCGTCAAGACAACACTCGCTGACATCAATACACTGGACTCGGCTTGTCATTCGGCGACCCATCGCCTATCTAGCCTTCGATCTTCAAAAATATTCAGTCCCGAGGAGTTGAACACTACGCTATCGAGCGTCGTTGTCGGCAGGGGCAGTAACAGCGCAGCCGCTGATCCGGAAAGGGACAGAGAGGACGAGGAGGAGGCCCTCGTTGGCCACATTCAGGAAATACAGAAGGAAAAGGCTTTGCTAACGTCGACCTTGCCTAGCTTGACAAGGGCATCCTCGGACGACGATCTGCTACTGTCGGCAACAGATCTCGACGATGGCTCGCTTGATGATCTCCTACCATCTGCTGGTGAGTTTGTTGTTGCAAAATAAGTTTTTTTTACATTTTTCACATAATTTTACTATATTTCATTAGTAACTTGTAAAAGTTTATCAAATAGGTTTATTTAAATAGATAATCAGACTTTTTGATAAATTTGTCCATAAAATAATAGGTTATTTTTTTTACAGACGGTCTTGTTAGAAAGAAACCAATTCAGAGACAAAGTTCAGCCGACAGTAGTTTCCCGACGATCATTAATGTTGACGAGGATATGGTGATGGTATGATCTAAGGTGAACTTTCGCCAGTCGACTTCCCGATGAACGAAAGCTTGCTCGTCGACAACAAAAACTCCTCGTCAACTTTTGAAGTTAATCTTCTTCCAGCGTAAAATGTTCATAGTTAAGTATGTAAAATGTAAACTTGATCAACTCGTCTTCATTCACCGACAGTCGAATATTCCGAGCGCGCTGCAAGAAGAGAAAAAAGATAGATATATCTACTTATAAATGTATACATAGCATCGGAGTGTACGACCTTTTTCAAATCTAATCTTCCTAGAATGCATTCCTCGTCGAAGACTGTCGTTCGCGTGTGAGCGCCACACCGCAAGTAAGTTTCAAAATGAAAGCCTTTCATTGGTGTGTCGCTTTGCCTACGTCTTTTCCAATTTTAAAGATCCGCCTTAAAATGAACTCATTACAACTCTTGTGACTCGACGATGTGAAAACTGTTCTTAAGAGACATAAGTAACATGAGGAAGAAAATGAATGATAAAGCGGATCGATAAAGCGCGCCTAGAATCAAGAGATTGTGTGAGTGTGTGAGAATGATTGAAGAAATAAATATACGACGAACCATGTTAGGTCTCCAGTTCTATTTTTTTAAAAAGAAAAATTACTCTTTTTATTTTGGATAGGCGTTTCACAGTTTGGTTTCTCTTGTGTAAAAAAAAGGAAAAAAGGAAGAGATAGAACGATCGAAATAATGGACTCAAAGTTAAAACGAAGGTTTATGAAAAGATAAACGATAAACCAAAATATCTAGCGTGTACATAATTAATCTGTTACTATATATTGTTGCGGTTTTTTGCGAATGACGTTACCAAGATTTATATTTCTACAATTGATTTTTCGTCGATTAAGGACTAACCTAATTACGAAGCAATCGTATAGCTCTGCGAAACAATTTTTTAGCGCGCTATTTCCCGAATATATCTTCCAATTCGTTCCCCCCTTGTGTAAAAAGAAACCCTTGCGCGCGCGTAAGCGTTTTTGTATATTTATTATATACGTTTTTTTAAGTTTACCGTATATATAGATGTAAGAGAGACCACTCGCAGGGCGCAGAACTGATTGATTTTTAAAATCATAATATGAAGAATTTCTATGCGTTCAAAATCCTTGCACAGAAATAAGAACAAAAAATAGGATTCAAAAAATGCAATAAGAATAAGTACGATATCGTAATCTTTTTAAAATTATAATTTAACTAGTGTTAATATTTTTGTAAAATTTTTTATGAATTATGCATATATCAAATTCTATATTTTTTATAGTTTAATAGAATATAACTAATACAAAAACTTAAAAAAATAATTGTAATTTTTAAAGTCATATCATAGTTTAACTTCCTAGTACCGTTTTATGTTATTTTAAATAAAAATACTATTCTTGAAATAATTTAAGTAAAATACTTTAAATTATTATAATACAAACTGCATTTTATTTGTCTGTAATGTAGTTCTCTATAATTTCACTCTTAATGAATATTTTTAATTTTCTTTCTGTTGTACAATTAGTTCACATCGAAGTTTATTAATCGGCATTGCTGCAGTAAAGATTACAAACTCTAATAAGCAATAATTTGTTTTTCTTATTCTTAATTTTGATTCCTATTTCTTATTCTTTTTTCATAAAGGTACCAAGTCGTTTTTCTTTTAGTTTCAACGTCTCATTAAATTTTTTTTAATATTATAATTTGCATTTTGTCTTCAGTCTCATTAATTCCGACAACAAGGATTAGGTGCGACATGCACGAAATGAAATAGTGAACAAAAATCTTGATATAAGTTTCTTCGCTATGATTAAAGTTTTTGTCGGAGATTTATGTACAGCTTTTATTCCCTGCGAAAGCGATGATCAATCATAATAATGTAAAAAGATTCGCGCATTTTGTTACTATTAATCAATCGGTTGATTAATTAATGATTTAAGATTTTTAAAAGTTATAATGTTGCGATCAAAAAGGTACGTTCCTGTTTTACGCGTTTGTGTTACGACGGACATTAGTTGAACGACGCGAAGTTGAAATTTTTTAATTAAAATATAATTCATCGTGTATACTGTAAAAAGTTTAAAGTTAATGTTTTTAAGTCGTTTCGACAACTTTTTTTAGCGTTTGAAGGAGATATGAGATTGGTGGTTTTTTTAACGCTCGATGATCCTCTTCTATTTTATTCGAGATGATCAGATTTCAAGGTTAAAGAATATTATTAGTCACGAAAGAGTCAGTATGATTGCATGTGAGAAAATTACGACTTTTAGGGATCTTGTCTGTTTTTCTCTCGAGCTTATAGAGATTTTGTTATTTTTTTCTAAGGTATGAGTAAAAGTAACCATGACATCTAAGATCCTAAAAGTAAATATAAAAAAGATTGGATTGAGCGAACGAAAATAAGAATGAAAAAAATCAAATCTTGCAAATAACACTCCCAAGTCCCTTGGCATGTACAAAAAATGTGTAAAAAAAGTGAGAAGTTCTATAATTTTTGAAAATAAAAATATCGATAATTTTGTTCGATGAAACTTTCAACGATGGACTTGAAGTTTGAATGTTTGCAAGGTCAAGGTTTGCAATCCAAACGAATATTAAGAAAATGTATTTAACGGATATAATAAGACATTTTTTAAGAGCGAAGAAGCGAATGATCCGTTGCTAACTCAGACTTTAGACATGTTCGTCGTCATGCTGTAATTGTGCGTAAAAAATTTAAAGAAAAAAGTATATATTTAGAAAAATCGAACACTTACTAAAAAAAAGTAAAATATAAACAGGACTGAGTTATTGTAAAATGGCGAAAGATATATCCTTGGCAAATGTTATTTTTTATTCAAAATTTTATCTCGCTATTTTTGATTTATAAAGGGTAAATTTTACGCATTTGAGGAATCTCTAAGGCTCTTCCACATGCTGTTGTTTTTACAGCGATTGTATATTAAAAGCGCATATAATAATGAGCTGTAAAGCAATGGCAAAAAGACAGACGAGCGACGGACTGCACGCCGTGCGGGGCGAACTTTTAAAGCAACAAATGTCTGTATATTTTTTTAAACATACTATGTGATATATATGCGTATAAATAAAACAAAAAAAAACATTGATTTTTCGGCACTTTTCAATTATTCAGTCTAACATCAAACGCATACGCTTCTGTCACTGACTTAGAAACAATCTCGTGTATGAAAATCTTACATTCGCGTAGTACTTAGCGATGTTATATTTTTATTTGGAAAAAAGTAAAAGCTTAAATTCCAATATGCATTCACTGAAATGATATTGTGATTTTGTGAGTGCTGCGCGAGTCAATATTTTCTTAACGTCAGATTTTCTAATAGAATAATATTAAGAGAATAATGTTCTGCGATTTTCAAGGTGCGAAGTGTCTCGTTTGCGTTGCCGTGGGGGATATTCGTGACGCGAAAGACGAGTGATAAAAAATATTACATTGATAGGAAAGAGAAATCTTCATGACAATATTGAGTATGAAAAGCTCGCGAAAGATTACGATTCAGATTTCACTCTTGTGCGTAAAGTTTGAATTGTTTATCTAATTTATAGTTTTGAAGGCTGTTTACAAAAAATTTCCAACAATATTTTTATATCAAAATTTGTTTTAGCAAAATATTTAACTATTTATTTTTAAATAATTTAATATTATTTATTAATTAACACCAGTTTTTACGATTTCATGCTGTTCTATTAATTTTGAAATTGGACACATTATCTTAAATTTATATAATTAAATAGAAAGATTCGATTTCTGAATCGTTATCAACGTTGTGCTTGTTTTCTACCATAAACGTGCTTGAAACAAATAGCAATCAGTTTTTGTTAATATAATTCTTATTATAGTGGAATGATTGAATTCTATTTTTATATTTTTGCGTTATTAGACAATGATATTCAGCCAAGTGTAATTACACTCAACAAATATTATAGGATTCAATCAACGTATTTTTATCATTATCAAGCATTAAGTCATTCGAAAAGAATTTCAAAAATATCATTAAACGGGGAAACACACCACAAACTTTTGTATCTGCCATTACCGTTAATAGACAATTGTAAGCTATTGATTTAAATAATTTTTTTTTAAGTATTTACGTTCGTTGTGTATATTATTCATCATACTCACGACTTATATCTCATCCTCTTTCCAAAATTTCAAGCAACGTATAAAAAAATCTAAGGAAATAACCTTTTCCTCCACTGGAACTAAAAAAGAAAGAAAAAAAAACCCACACAAAAACAGAAATCCAGTTTTTGCATGACTTTGCCATTAAGACCCTTTCACGCGACTCGCGTTTTCCAACGAGTCACCGTGTTTTCCCGACGTGTTATTTTTTTTCATCCCAGTTTCCTCTATTATATACGTACATGCATACATATACACGACGTTCGCGTTTCAAGCTGTACATAGGCGTGTGAGGCGGACCTTTGGAAACGAACGAGCGAGCTCGCGCGCGCACGGAAACAAGCTTGTGCTCCTGCGCGCTTGCTGAGTCGGGTAAGAGTCGAAAACAAGCACAGCGCGAGACAGGAAAAACTACGCGACGCGCGAAAAAGAGATATACGATATGTAAGAGAGAGAGAGGAGGAGAGAGAGAGAGAAAAAAGAGCGAGAGAGAGGAGAGTGAGTTTTTCGCGCGAAAGGAGAGATGACGATGACGAGAGTGAAGCTGGGGGAGTGGATTCACAGTGTCAAGGGCAATTTTGTGTCGTTGCTGGAGGGGATTGCCCTCGATTCTTTCTTCTTCGTTCTTGTATACAACTTTTCATTGCGCTCAATTAATTTATTACATTCATTTGCTCACGTTTAAATTTTTTGAAAGTTACTTACTGACTTGTTTGTTAATTAAAGATAATACGTACTCTTTTAACGAAAACAATAAGAAAAACGCTGTGAATAATCGACATAATATTTTAATATTAAATTATTTTTATATAATCCAATCAATGTACAAAATATTTTAATGAAAGAGACTGCATCGTGTCGTACAAATGTTATACTTAATTTTTGTACTATTATTCCGGTTAGCATGTCTTTCACAGGCTTCTATATATGTTCGATTAAAAAAGTGTACGTAAAATAAGGCTATTTTAATTAATGAATATATATCAGTAAAACTACATATGTATCATTTCACGCTCTCGAGCTGATTATTTCACGTTAAAGTTGGCTATACTTTCATTTCGACACGAATCCACTGCCTCAGAGCGAGAACGTGTGTATGAGTGCTCAAAAGCGATCGACTTTGTAATCAATGAGAAAAAAAAAGAAAATAAAAAATAAAGCAACGCGGTATATGCTCTTCCCGTTTGTGTCTTGGCATAAATCTAAGCATATATATATTATAAATATATACATAATATATTATACATATACATAAGATATATCCTTGTTATTTTTCTTCGGGAAGCGAGAAAACGAGAATGATCTGTGACTCTGTCCGAGAAATTTTGGGAAAAGCCGATCGAGTGAGAGTGTAAGAGAACAGGGCGCGAGAGGAAGAGCAAGTTGTAAAATTGGACGAAGCGCGTTAATAACAAAAAAAAGAATAAAATAAAATAAAATAAACTGAAATGGTGATAGAAAATAAAAAAAAAAACAAGTGACTCCGCTGAAAATAAAGTAAAACAAAAAAAATATCTTCCATTCGAGTTGCGTTATTAATAACTGCGTATAGTAGTCATCTATGCGCGCGCGCTTCTTTCGTTCAATGAATATCCGTAGACACGTAAGCTTAATACTTGGGGCAAAGCTGCAAAAAAAAGTAATAAATAAATAAAAAAGTATACGCGCGAGCGGCAACGTATATATACATACACATATATATACATATTATGTAGAGCCGCGAACTTTTCGATTGTCTGTGCGTGCGTGCAATATCCGATACTTTTCCTTGCGTGTATCATATACACACGCACTCGTGTATACATACAGACACACACACACCCTCCTTCGCCCCCGCCACCTTCCCTCAGTCGTCTTCGTTATTATTATACATATAAGCGTCCGCTCGCTCGATTATTTTTTTTACTTCACTATATATCTCGACGACTGCGTATGTACATTATATTGATATGATATATATATACTACTACGATCGATAAACATTATTTTTTAATGGATACATTTGTTGCATTTTTATAACGATCTTTTAATCTTCCATTAATTATTATTACGTTAAGAGTTGGTGTACGATGTAGAGAGAGAGAGAGAGAGAGAGACGAATGTAGGGGTACGCTATTCACTGCTGCGGACGTTATTATATATATGTTATATTTAAAAGCCACGTCATTCAGTTCGGGTTTAAGAACTTTTATTTAATAAGAGTATATAAGAGAACGCGAGAAACCGCCTGACAATGAAAAAAAAAGAGCGTAAATGCGAAAAACAAAAAATGATGTGCGTGAGTGGGGACGCGCGAATGTTCTATCGCGATTGACTGTAATTTTATATAATATTTGTAAGGCAAAAAGAAATCTTATGTACAGCATACCTGATGTTAAATAATAAGTATCTACCTTATACCTATGAAAATGTTGTGACTTTTATTTGCATGCATTTTGGACAATTTGTTTTTGTACTATAAACAGACTCTTTTGACCGAATTATTGGTCAAATTTTTCATTTTTGACATTATATTTAATAATTCTAATCCCTAATTTTTAGAAAAGTTAATTGTACATAGCAAATTTTACATGTCATTCATTAATTTGTGTGATTAAATAGTTAATTAAATATTTAATTTAATTACAATTTATTTTTATTTTGCTAACAGTTTTGAGTTGTTTATATATAAAACATCTATTACTCGCTTTGAACACCACCAATTTTACACATTAGCCAATATTTACCTTTGATGCTCTATTATAACGTACGACTAGAAATTAGGTCGTTTGAGCAATTTCAAACTTGTTTACATTAGAGACAAATTTTGGCTATATAGGGACTAAATAATTAATTATGATCTCGGCATTAATCTAATATTGAATTAGTTATTAACATCATAAGTCTACATTATCTCTACATCTCTATACTATACTATATCTCTATATGATTTATCTTAATTAACTGCTAAATATACCATATTGATGGATTTATTTTCGTATAAATATGAACGTTGATTAAAAAAAAAAATCAACAGCTTAAAGTACCATCCACTCGGAGACTATTATAGTAGACCAAATTTTTGATCCTCTATTTCTACACGATTACAGCACCAGCCATGTTCTTTTGCCCACAAATCTCTGCTATATCGGTCATTGTGCACTTTTTCCACTATTGCTGCCCTTTCGAGCCGAGAATTCGCAACAAGTATGTGCGCTCGCCACGATTTTCCAGCTTTATCCAACGGCCGCTATTGTTTGTACACACTTTTCCCTATACACGCTGAGGTTTTGCGTGATAAAGCAACACAAGCGTTTGACTTTGTATTGAGAGAGCTGAGAAGTAAGGAGTTTATGCGTGCGAGCGAGAACAGCCGCTTCCGTGCGGTATTCGTTTAATTGGTAAATTATTGCTCGAGCTCCGATCGGCAGGCCGGGAATTCGGACTCGCGGCTGCGGAATTCGAACGTCGATAGGGAAGTTTGTATATAATTACGTACCTGTGCAGCGATGCTTTTTCCCAACAGATGTTTGAATTGCTTTGCCTCTGCGTACAAACGAAGCAAATGGGTTGAATCGATGTTAAGAAGGTAGTGTTATACAAAGAACGAAATTAGAATATTTTTCTTTTTTTTTTCATTTTTAACGAAAGTATATATTTGTTAGATAGATACTAAAACGAAGTTATAATAAGTTTTAGTTTAGTTGAAAAAGAAATTGTAATATTTAAGAGTTGTAAACGAATTTTCACCATTTATATTTTTGCAACAAATTTTGTAAAACTGGGAAGAAAAATCAATTTTTCACGCCTGAATGAATCGATAAATTCGATTAACTCCGCAATTTCCAACTTCTTGAATAAATGTTATGATCGTCGTCGTCATCGTTGAAAACTTATTTACGGATACAATAAATCGCACTAACAGAAAAACTCATCGCCCCATGAAAAATTGGCTACAAGCGGTTTATTCATCAACGATCCTCATTCGATTTACAAACTACCTATACCCTCTCGACAAAACGCTCCACCACGACGATTCCCCGGAAAATCACTTTATATATACCTCCCCTCCTCCACTCTTCCATCCACGTATATATCAAAGCTCTTCAGGCCCCCTCGGCACACGACAAAGGAGAGAGAAAAAGAAACGATCAGGGCTGCGGACTCGGCGTAAAATAAGCCCTCCTTTGATTCATCGCCCGCGTGTGTGTCATAAGGGCGTCGTCTCAAAGAGAGACGACGCTGTGTGTGTGTGTGTGTGTGTGTGTGTGTGTGTGTGTGTGTGTGTGTGTGTGTGTGTATATATGCGCGTCTATCTACACACCTACGTCGAAGAGAGAAAAAAATCGCGCAGAGGGTGGGTAGGAGAGCGCGAAAAAAATGACGCGAATTTTTCGTGCTGGAACGCGCTGGTCCCGTTCCTTGCGCGCGCACGCGCGTGTTTTCCTTTTTTTTGCCGCGCGGTTTTAGCGCAGGGGGTCTCGAGTTTAGCGCTGAAAAATGTCGAGCTTTTTCAGAATGTGAGAGAAAGAGAGCGCGCGCTCTTTTTCGACGAAGGTAAGTGAGTAAATATTCGGAAAAAGTGGATGAAAGGGTAGGATTTATCGTGCTGTGTTGAATTGTCGCGGCGTTGTTTGAGGTTTCTAATGAGAGGTTTGACTTGTGGTTATTATGGTGTTTGTTAGTTGAATTTTGTAAAATATACTGCGACGAGAAGCTTTTTATTTTTTTTGTATTTTTTTTTTTTTTTAGGAGAATTTTGGAATTTGCTAAACATTTCAGCCAGAGAATAAATGTGTATTTTAGCGTAATACTTTAATAAGATACGAAATCTGAGAACCGCAAGCACGTGTATAAAGTGTGCGCCTGACTGTTACTGGCTTATAAACGAAGGATATTCGCGGAACTTAAGATGAAAATTAAATTATTTGTACGGAATGAGATTTTAGTTTATCATATATTTATTGGTTTTACGATAATTTTGACATGCTTTTATTTATTTAAATCGAATAACATATCTCGAAGGCGAAAGTTAGGTACATAGCCGAATGGATAATAACAATAACAGAATTTCCGATGTAACATTTCATTTCACAGTATTATATACGGTTTATTGATAACGTAACAAAGGTATTGTTTACTCTTGTTCGGGTACACTATAATTACATTAGTATAATTGTTTGAAATATTGAATCAATTTGTATAATTTTCAGAAAAATCGTTTGTTGATATATATTGTGGCATTGAATTGGCGTTCTACATCTCATTAAGTCTTGATATTATTGTTCGAAAGTAGAATCATTTTATTGGATAGTAAATTAAAACAATTTTTTTAATTGAAGCAATCGTTAATAGATTTTAAACAATTGAGCATTTTAAAATACAAAACTTCACTCTTCCTCAGTAGAAAATTAAAGATATATTTTATAAATGGTAGCATTTTCAATAAAAATCAATATGCAACAATAATACAATGTATCTAAAAGTATTACTTAATAGTTAAAATATCAATGTTGTCATATGTATACATGCCAAAATTTACTTTAAATTGATACATAATAATTATCAAACAAAAGCAGAATATTGTTCTTGACTATAACGTTAACTAAAAAATAGATAATTTATGGTTAAAATTTTTACTAGTGTGGTAATAATCCTCATCTCTTAAAAAACGGATAGCCTGAAGTATAGTCGCATATTTAAAGAATTGATATGATTGGTTATTGGAAAAAAACTCGAATTTTTTAGATTTAAAAGGTGTTTATTTTAAAAGTGTTTATAAAAGTTTCTTTTTCAAGTCAAGTATATATTATTAAAAATATATATATATATTAATGGTTCTTTTTTCCACTCTTAAAAAAACGATGACCGGATGTATTTATGAAATTGGTTCGAGTGTCCGCTAGATTTTTAAATCTCAAGTATTTATAGAAGTACTAAATAATTAAAATAGAATCAAAACCTTTGATTTTTTCCTTAAAAAAAACATGTATCTAATTATCTTATTATTTAAACTGATTAAAACTAAATCATAGTAAAAAATAGCGTCCATAAGCCCAAGAACAAAATAGTACGCGCGAAGCGCGTTTGAATTTTGCTATTGTTGCTTTAAAACTTTTATAAAAATAAACAACCGTACCCTGGATATCATTCCTCCACGTATATACTCTCTGTTTAATCAACGCTACCTCAAAAAGTACAACCAACATCCGCTACACACTCGTGATTTCGCCTGCACATAAAAAAAATACTTCATTAATATTCTACCGCCCAAGGTCGATAAAATCAAATCCGCAAATCACGAATTTTTTCACATCGCCCTCTCTCTCCCCCTCTGCACAACAATCGAACCTTTTTCAAATTCCTTCCCTTCACCCACCGAAAATTCCCGCTTTGTGTCCTCCTCCTCCTCCCCTTTCCCTTTTTCGCACGAAAAATTCGTCGCTCTCACCTCTTCGTAGCACGCGCGCGGCAATCCGAGCCCCGCGCTCGGGAATGCCGATCACGCGTCGTCGCACGCTTCTATGCGCTAGCTGCGCTCGCGCGCTCTAATCGAGTCCAATTGAATTTTCAGTTAAAGTCGGCGCGTCGAGACAAGCGCTCGACTCGGGAGATTACACGGGTTGCGTCTTGATGCTCCGTGACGTGTGTGGGAGGGAAACGAGGATGTATGTTTGTCGTTAATCGAATGCATGCGCGAGACGCCGGGAAAGAGAGAGAGAGAGAGAGAGGGGGAGAGGGAGGGGGAGAGCGAGAAATCAGAGACGACGCGGTACCCGGTGTATGTGCGGCAGGTTGTAGGTAGGCGGAGGTCGGGTGAAGAGATAACGCTGATTGTTGACGCACGTGTGATGCTCCTCGCGTATATGTAGATGTTGTTGGGAGACTGAGACGGATAGTTTTGCGGGGAGGTGAAATTTGGGGTTTCCCTGTTTGTTTGCCAGAGTAATAATTGTACGGACCTGACGAGAAAAGTGCTGGAATTCATATTAAGTATATAGATTAAAGTTTGAATGTTTGATACGAAAATATCTATAGTATAAGGAGAAGAATATACGCATAAATATAAATTTGTGTTCTACGAGAGATTCAGTTATTTTCGATCTAATTTCAAGAGTGACAATTTATTCCAAACCCAAAAATGTGGCTCGAAAAGCTTTTGCACGTAGATCTAAAGGGATAATTAAATAATTGTGTTATAATATTAGGATTCTGATTCTTTTTTTGTTACCTTATTATGAACTTTAATTTTTCGAGCGGAAACTCATCGTATAAATAAAGTCTTCCTATCGAATAACTGTTTAATCAAGGCGAATGTGTCATCCACTAATTCATCCGGGCTTATTTAAGGAAAAATTTATGAAAAAAGAAAATGATAAATGTGAAAAAGTTGCTCCGAGGAAAAGTTCATTTTATATCTTGAAAAGCAACAGCAACAGCGGCGCACCGGCTGTATGTATGTAGGTCGTGAGCTACTTAAATTTGAATCTTTGCTTTTTTCACGCCATGTACACGGACTATTTTTCATATTTCAAAGTCAGAAAAATATCCGAGAATGCGATTCTCTAACCGTATATACATATATAATAATATATGCACGCGTGTGATGGATGTTCTCCCTTAAGAATTTCCGTGCGCTCTCTTTATCTTCCTGAGTAGTTTGGAAATTTCGCAAACTAGGTCTGCGAGCTTACATAGGACTAGCAATTATGCCGAGTAACACAACTTGCTCCGCTGATTCCGGAAACTCACCGTAAATGCTGTTAATTCTCTTTTTTTTGGGGTATATCCTGTCATTTAAAATCAAAACACTGTATGTGTATAGGAAAATGCTGAGCGTCAAATTGGCTATTAAAGTTATTGATTCGTATTTTTAATTATATATATAATAATTTATACTCTCATAAGAAATTATACGATTGCAAGGTATGCGAAAGCGTATACTGTTTTCAAAGAGATGCGCGATTCCAAGAATGGCAATCATCAGACTTTGTAATGTATCGCTTATTTTGTATACAAAGCATATCATTATGCTATAATGTGAGTGAAAACTCGATGTAAAAACGGATGAAAGTCGTATAATTCATCAGAGAGGCAATTTCTTAATTTTAATTTTAACTTTATTATTTTAGCCTGTCATTTATGTATATTAGTAAAATGTTTTCACTGAATATTAATATACCATTATTTGTCGAGGATTGTAATTTTTCTTCGCAATTTACAATATTTATTAAGGGAAAATTGCATTTAAAAAGCTTTTCACAGCCGCATTTAAAACTGATTCAACTGATATATATATTTTTATGATACAAATGTAAACACTCTGGTTATTAAAAATAATTACAGATTAAAATCATTTTTAAATATTATTACATAACATTACGCTTTATTACTGCGCGTTATATATCCTTATTGTGTATTAAATTATTGATTATGATTCATAATAACAATTATCGTTATACATTGACATAATTTCCAAAGTATCTTAATAAACATTATTTTCGTTAAACTATGAAAGAACAAAAAAATGTATACCCTAGGAATCTTCAAACAATGACACATACAATATATTCACGGTCGAATAACTATTATTTACCAAAACACAATGCAAAATAGAAATTCCAACGCAAATCTATATATATAAATCCAAACCTACTAGCGTGAAAGATAAAAGACACGTCAAAGCTCCATCGAATCCTTCGCCACTTTCATCTGCCCCGAAAAAGCCTTTTCCCTCCCCCCAAAGTCTTACCCCTCCCATCGGAATAAACAATTCTCCGCCCGCAGATTCCTCGACGCGAAGAGGAAGCGGTTCGCTTATACTATAGGTATATATATATTTTCGCGAAGGGGGACCTGCAGCTGCACTAAACGGATAAGAGGGACCCCGCGTGCGCGCGGGGGTCGCGCGCCCCTCCCTCTCTCACTCCTGGTTCTTGGTCTCGTTAAGCGCGCCGGAAAATCTGGAATCGATTGGAGAACCGAGAGCTCCCTCTCTCTCACTCTCGCGGTCCCTCGGAGTCTGCGCAAACTCTCTGTCGCGCTCTCTCGGCTGCGCGCGCGAGTTTTCCACGTCGCGTGCAGGTCGATAGCGCTCGCGAACCCTGGTTAAACACGACGAGAGATGAAGAGAGAGCGAGGGGGTTGGTCTCTTTGTCCTTTTTTTGGGAGTGAAAGAGAGCTTCGTTTTGGCTGGCTATACGATTTTAATTAAGGCATATTTCGAGGCCCAGGAAATGGATTGTTTCGTTTTCTCTGTGGCGAAGGGGGCGAGAGTTTTTTCCTCACGCACGCCGGGTGGACCGCTTTTCGGCTCGTTGTATGGGATTTGAAATTAGGGAGAGATTTCTTGACGCTATTGTTTTGCGCTGTTTTGGAGGAAGGGGAGAACGAGGGACAGAGAGACAGCAAGCGAGAGTCCGATATTGCGATTCTCGCTGACCCGTTAAGCGTTTTGCGATAATCTTTCGGTCGAATTTCGCCGCTCTGCGTATAGCGCTCGCACGGCGCGAGAGAGGTAGAGATAGAGGATTTCAATTTAATTTGTAATATGCCCCCTTCCGAGTGCGCGCCTCGTTCTAATTGCTCGAAATATCATCACGCGCGTTTAATTATATACGCGCGAGCGCCGGGAGATTGACACGCGAGTGTTTTGGCTTTCGGAAGCCAGGCCGCGAGGGATGATCTTTTTGGCCGGTTTTGGGAAAATTGAGCACCACTTGGGCTCTTGATAAATATATATATATCGAAGGTGTCAACGAGGTTGGAATTGAAAAAGGTACACCCACTTTCCGGGATTTCCGGTTATTATTGTTCGGGGGTTTTCTAAAAGCTATTTTCTCTTTGCGACTATATATCTGTCAGCCGGAGAAATATTAACAATAAAACGAGCAAACGCTTGACTTGATAAATGAAATTTTTCTAAAAGGAGAGAAAGAGAAAGAGAGAGAGAGAGAGAGAGAGAGGGAAGCTGGAAAACGGCGAGAGAAAAATCGTTCTAGGACCTCTTTACTGTGTCACTTCCTCGTATCACTTGAGAGTTAAATATTGGTTTATGAAATTCAATACACTCTAATTAAAAGCGATGTAATTTCTCAAGAGTTTGTTGCGGTTAGTTAGCTACTTTGTAGAGGGTACACAGGGAAGAAGTCTTTTTTGCCATTCAAATCATTTTTGAAATAGTTTGCCGGAGATATATTATATACGTAGTCTCGTCGATGAGCTCTTAAAAATCAATTCGAACGTGTTTATATTCCATCAAGTGCTCTCGTATGGATTTTCATAATGTCAGTGCAGATGATTAATCGATTTCTAATAGTCGGAATAATAAATATCTGCATAATTTACACCGACTAGCGAGGTCGTTTGCTTCGTCATATTATTTTATAATTTTTCACTCGATTGAGGATGTCCCACAGAAGCTGTAAAGCATAATTTATCTACGGATAATTGTAACAAGATTGATTATGTGCTGACAGTTTTTAATGATCTCTAGATGATTTATTATTAATTTAATTTATCAAGTTAAATCCGAAATGTTATCTATACATACATCGCGATAATGTGCTTGTTATTTTTATCTATATAAATACTATACGCTTTGATATTGAATTAGATTATCCTTTCATTCTCCCCATTAAAGGTTCTTCCGAGAAATATATAATTGTTATAGTCACACGATCATTTATTATTATCAGTCAACATTGATTTCTGTTAATATCATTAATAATAAATAAATGTAAATTTACATTTGATATTATCTTGTATATTATTCAGAATAATATTGTGTATCCTTTTAATTAGTTAAATTATGTACAATTCATTAGGTTGATATCCAAATACTTGTGGAAGAGATAGAAACAGATGTTTAAAACTTTCTTCTAAGCATTTGATAGAAACTTTTTGTTCATCGCTCCAACCTTGATTCGATGGGGAAAATTTTCGGCGTAAAAACTTTACAGGGTATAAAATTAGCTAAGGGCGCAATCTACAATTCCGGGCGTCGGTGCGGAGTTAAAAAAAAGGGAAAATTACAGCCCAATAAAAGACGTTATATTTTCCGGTTCCAGTGGTAACTTTTTTGCGCACTTTGATGTTTCTATATTAAAAACACTATAAAATGAAATACTCTCGGATTCTCATAAAAGAAAGGATACGCGATAAAAAAAGTCGTCTTTATCCCTCCCGCTTGTTTGAGAGCTTCAAAGCGTTTAAAAAACAAATACGTTTTGCCGAGTTTCACGTTCAAAAGAACATTCATTTCGTTATAACAAGTCAATTATTTTCAGTACAACAACTTAATTAAGGAAGAGAAAAAGTTGTTTCGACTAATTCTTCCTTTTTCCGCTCTTTTTTTCCCCGGGCGCTAAGTACCAGTTATAAAGGCAAAAAGGCACCGCGCAATTTGTACAATATTAAAACGAAGGCGCACGTGAAAATAATAATACTTGGGAATAATTTTTTGATTACGAAGCAGCTTCGCAGTGGATGAAAATGGTTTGAATTTTTCTCTGCTCAGAAGAATTTACAATTTTCAGGTAATTAGCTATGCTATTTCATGTTGAAATATCATGGTATTGTTTTGTAACAGACATAAAATGAAACAAATTAGTAATTTATATTTTTTTAAAGTTTCAATGTCTCTTATTAATCATAAATTGTGAAATGAATTATAATTAATTATTGAATGAAAATTCTATGCTATTTAACCACATAATTTTATAATTCTATAATAATCAGTATGTTATCATAATGTTATATTAAAAAATAAAAAATATTAGAAAATAATTTCATAAATAAATAAAGAAGTATTCTGTATTTCTTTGCCATTTTTTAAATAAATATGTTTTTAACGAAGTAGTATATATTTGAAATTTAATAACGAACATAAATATTAAAAGGTTAATTTAATGTAGTTTGCGTGATAACATTATATCATATAATTTATATGACTTCATTTATTTCATATTTTTACATGAAATTACGTTTTAAAAAATTTAAAAATATTAGTTAAATTTCTTTCTATTTTATTGAACTCCCTTTTCTTCCAAGTCATCCAAATAAACTGATATTTTTCGAGAAAGAGAAAATGTGCTTATCCGACTCGACGGGCGAACAGCTGCTTTTCTCATTTGTCTAACTGGGGGTCACCAATCATGACTTCGATTTTCTCAGCGCCATCAATTCGATTCTCAAAGAGTCCACCCGGACAAAAACTCCAGCTATTGACATGTCGGACGTGTTATACATCAATAATCCGGTCATTTAACGAAATGGCCGTATCAGCATCAAAAAGGATATTTTTATTCTTCGTATAACTATTACATTTATCGAAATGAGAGTAAGGTATACATATCTTATTGGAGTATTAATTATGCACGTTAAAGGGAACTCCGAGAATCTATCGCTAATAACATTAATAATTAAATATATAAGAAGGAATTATGATATTGTAATAAATCGTTGAAATATTATACTCTAATTAAGGTTAATCAAGGGATAATTTATTTAAAGAACATTTAATAATATTAGGTGTACGTAATTGATATTTTTTATGAGAAAAGAACCATTTCTTACAATTTTATATTGAAAATATCTTTTCTTAATAATAAAAATTACAATTATAAATATATTCAAATTCCTAGAATTAAAATTTTTCATTTATACATAGCTTTTAAGAATAACCATCGTCGTGTTTTACGTTTTACATCGTTATTTAAATTTTTTAAGCTTTTTATGTTTATACACAAAGCCTTCGCTCCACAAACACTTTTTTTCTACCGAAAAGGAAAAAAACGCCCTTTCCGATAAAACGTTATTACATTTTTTATTACTTGTAACGAGCAAAAAGATACTTATCACCTTTCCAGCCCTCACTACATACTTATCATTTTTGAATCTAACTCCACCGAAAAAATACCATACATAGCCATAACCGAATCCCCTCATCAACCCATTCTCCCTCATACCATCTCCATGATATACAAAAATCGCTCCTCGAGGACACTCCCCGTCCGCGCTTTCTGAATTATAAACGACCTCTCCTTACATCCAAAAATTACGCGTGCGCGTGTCCTGGCGAAATTGCCAACCGGTAAACTTATTTCGCGAGGTTGGTGATTAAGCTCTCGCTGGGAATTAGGGTCACTTGCTGGGGGTGCTCGATTTTCGAGAAAGCGTTTGTAGGCGTATGGCTTTGATGGTAGCTTGTAATTGCGGCTATTCAAGAGCTGACGTTATTGGCCGGCCAAAGGGTTTCAATGTGGGTTTTCAAAAAAGTTTGTGTATATGTAAAAATAAGGAAAAATTTGATTTGATGAGTCGGTTATAATGATTAAATAATTAGAGTTACCTTGCATCCATGTCATGTCCTGAATTCACAATAATTTAATTTAAATTTTGCGCCCTTTAACAAAATACGCATGAAGCGATGATGAAGAGTAACGCGTAACCATTTTTTCATAATAACAGATTTTAATCTGAAATTACGGCAGAATTCACGTTAAATATTTTATGAAAATGTATGTGCATACATGGTACCCATTTCACGTGGGTCAAATTCGTCGGATATTATAAGAATTATAATATATACTAAATTGACTTTGTATGAAAAGTATTTACTTAGTTTTTTACGCTGTAAGAGGAAATATTCAAAACGAATTCTGAATGTCGCATTAATATATGAATAAATATTTGTTTTTATGGAAAAAGAACGATTTGTTTAAAATAAGTATCGCTTTGAATATTTATATACAAATTAAACATGTTTTTCTGTAATATTTTTTAATCTTGAACATAGGACAAAAAGATTCCATAAATGTTTAACCAAATATTTTAATATGAAATAATTTTGGATTACTTTCTGGAAGATATATTTTATCATGCGAAAAGTAAAAAATTCTACGAATTTCATCAAATTAATAATTTTGTTTCAAAGTAAATTAACAACGAGGAAGAAGAAACTCCGCGCGATGCGTTTGCAAAAGTTAAGTTCTCCTTTCTCAACTGTCGCTCCTCAGGCTCTGAATTTACACTATAAAATTTGCATTTTTAACTAAGGAGAATCAATTCTGCTTTACTTCCTCCGCCGTCCCCGACGAATATTGTTCTTTGCTTTGTACTTTTTACTTTATCCAAACCTCATTCATACTACTTTACTACTCGCCAGAGCATTTCTCCGTTTGATATACATGACTTCTCGCCCAGCTAGCATTTACTACAATCGTTAAAACCGCGCCGCAGCTCACGCGCAGCGACACGCACCTATATATATACAGTTATACTGAGCAACCTGCAAATCCGCACGCGCGCCCTTCGCCTTTAAAGAAAAAAGAAAGAAAAACCCTCCTCCAGCCTCATAAACTTTTATTTAGTCCAGCCAATAGAAAGCTCGCTTTGCGACTCTCACTTTATCGCGCGCTCGCGAGCGGCGCTCCGCTACGTCGACCGGGGGAGATTTTTCTTACCTCAAACGCTCGTCCCGGGGCGAAGTTTCCGCCGCGATTAGCGCCGGGCGCGCGCGCGGTAAAAAAAAGAGAAGGGAAAAAACTCACCTCGTTTTCTCCTCGAACGAGAAAGCCAGAGAGAGAGAGAGCGAGCGAGCTGAGCGGAGGCAGGATGGATTAAACTCTCCCTTAAGTAATGGGAGGAGGGAGAGGGTCGTATTTCTCGATGTCACGCCCAATGTCATCTCGAGGCACAATGAGAGAGAGAGAGAGAGAGAGAGAAGGAGAGAGAGCGAGATGGAGAGAGAGAGTGCTCGATATTCATTTCGAGTTGAGGCTTTAAGTGAAATTGTTTCCTCGGACGACGGTGTATATTGCGCGCGCGCGCACGTCCGTGAGAATTTTCTTTTTTGTGCCCCACGGGGATGAAAAGAGAAGGAGAGAGGAGCCAATATTATTAATGAGTTTTTATATCGGAGTCTCTGGTATATTAATACTTGCGCGTTCTGCCTTTCGATTGGCGCAAATATTAGTATAGAGGTCTGATGATTGAAAGGGAGGAAATATTGCTTAGAGGTGATGTGCCGATGGGAAGGTAGAACAAAATCAGTAGCAATTGGGTTTTGTACATTTCAAAATAAGCTTTCACTGTATAAATATTGTTATTCGTAATTTTGAATATACTGAGCGTAAGAAACGGTCTAGCAATTTCAAAAATTGTATTTTAAAAGCGAAGATCGTGCTGAAACTTGAACGATAAACGTTCGATTTTATAGTTGTGGCTGTCAAAGTCCATCACGATGTAATATTTAAGTAGGGATCTACCCTGGCATCTTGTGCACTTTTCTTAACACGTCAACTTCCCGCTTCATAAGTGAAAGTTCAGATTTAGATCTAAAGCACGATAGGTAAAGGTGAGCAGTTACTGTGCACGAAATGTACAGTCATTGAACTTTTCGGAGGCGCAGCAATTTTATCATTTATCTTAGCTGCTCAGGAGAATCTTATATTTTCGTTCTTGTATAAAGAAAGGTTACGCCTCAAATACTATAATAATATTATATAATGTGTTTATAAACCAAAGCAACGTATTCGGTTCAACGTATAAGATATAGCGCGGTCGACCCTTATATGGGCATTTGATTGAGGTAACGTCACTATGCCTAAAAATTGAAAAAGCTTACATATTATTTTTATAAATGGCATCTATTGTGTATAATTATATGCTATGAAGGCTCCTTAGAATCATTGGTTGGCATGGAAAGACTCACAGATGTCTCTACATCCGGCTAGCAAGCCAGTATGCTGAGGTTCAAACGTGATGTTGTCAGATTAGATCGTTTTGAGATCGACTAGAAATGTAAAAACAGAGGAGAAACATTCTAGAGAGTTTTTCAAAAATGATTTCTTTAAAACATGTTGTTCAGGAGTAAAAAGACTTTTATAGTTCATTTTTTTTTGTAATAAATAAAATTCTTTTAAGCTACGGGCAAAGTTGAGCGATTTTGAGCAATGTTTTTACATATTATCTTTATAAGGACTGCTGTTAGAAAAAAAGATGCAGTTATGGCATTATCAGATATTAGATATACGCGTTCGATTTATAAAAAATTATTTCCTTTAATTTTTCGCTCTGGCGAAATTATAAGGTTCTTCCGAGTAGTTGTCGTGTCTGACGAGTAGCGATCGTGACTAAAAACGTGTTTATTATATAATGCGCGATAACAACAAGATATTACAGAATTTCCTGTAGTACTTAAAATTGCATTGTCAAATTGAAATAATTTTGCCAGTGATTTCTAACAGTTCAATTAGAAACGTGAACAGGTCTGAACACAAGGTAAGTCACTCAGACTTACTAATTTGAAAAGAATGTATTGAGGTTTATAGTTTCTATCTTTATTATTCATATTGTAATTCAATATGCTTTCATGTCGGAGATGTATACATATCCGGTTTCCTGAAAATAATATTTGTTTGAGTATAATAATTTACTTTAATTATTATTGAATATTCTCGAGAGTACAAAATCTGCTAATAGTAGCTTCGCTTTTTACTATACGAAAAATTTTATTCGTAATTGCATGCCTATTAAAAATATCCCACATTCTTAAATACTTTTTTGCAGCCAAAATGCAGAAACTTTACTTCGCATCGTACCTCTTGGTCATCCTTGGTATCGGCTTCCTCGACACCTGCAGGGCTGATATCGAGCTGAGCATTGGTCAGCGGGTGGACGGCGATGAAGAGCTCGAGAGCAAGGATTTGACTATCCGCGGGTTACCGATATCACCATTCACTTACGTGCAGACTTTGACCGGCGATGGTACAAATTTGATCACGCAAATGACAGTCGATAGAATAAGTAGGGACCGTAGTTTCGTAGCTCTGGTTCACGGGGGACCTGGCCAGACGTTTGCTACGGTCCAGGTTGCTGTACGGCCCGCCGCTAACATGCAGTACAAGGTGACGCTCTACGGAAAAAAGAATTGAGCATAAGTCATTGGGAGATTATAAAGGGTGAAAAATGTTTGTCGATGTTACTGTAATGTAATAAAATTTTATGTTTGAAAATTGCCAAGTTTGTTTGCACACGGAGAGAAAGAAATTAGTAAAAAATTACCTAACTGTCAAATAACCCAAACTTCTTACCAAACTTTTTGGCACTTTATACTAAAATTTTTGTAAATTTTACAAAAAGTTTGGTAAAAAAGTGGAGTTATGAAGTTCAACTTCGGGTTACTTGACAGTTTGGTAAAAATTACCAAACTTATAGTAATTTTTACAAATTTCTTTCTCTCCATGTAAAATCCTCTTCTATCATTATTATGGTAACCGACGCTTGCACTCTCCGCCTTTAAATGTTTTTTTTTATTAATTATCTAGGCATTTTCTAGTCATTTTATAGCGAGTTCGGTCAACACGCCATAAAATGACTATAAGAATAGTATATTACGAACGATACAATTAATATATACAATTAATTACCCTCGCTGCGCTCGGGCCTTAATTTCACGTCGTGCAATAATGGGCCACTTAAGGCACTAGTGTCGTACGATATTTTATACCACGTTTACCTAAGTCCCCTGCCACGCTTATTCATGCCTTAATCAGTTCATTTTTGCATCGTGAGGTTAGCGCACGAGTGTAGCGAGTGTGATAAAGACGGTGCTATAATCGACTACTTAAGTCAGGGATAGGCGTGACCTAAGTGCGGACTTAGGTCACACCGTGCTATAGAATGTTTAAAAAATCATTTCACAGATGGAAGAAAAATGGCCGATTTCCACTTCGGAAATAATATTGAGGAAAGAATTTTGAAAGTTTAAGTTTTTATTTACTTATGAATCAGTAGAATTTTAGTCGAAATTATTCATAATTGATTCATAGTTTAAATGAACCTATTAAGTCCTAAAATTAGATAAGAAGAATTTATACACCCCTACGTCACACAAGACGTAAAAAACAAATGAATCACATTTTTGTAAAAGAATCTTGTTTTCGGAACTTAAATACAAACTAAGTATTTTATTTCCAACTTTTTTATAGAAAACATGCAATGAGGTTCAGGTGCATAAAGTAGAATATTTATCCTTTGTAGTTTACAATGAGTGGAAGTTATTTTGTTATTTTTCTGAATTTTCTGATATATTGTGAATTCCGACAGAGTGTTATGGAATAAAAAAAAATACTACAAGTATGAAATATTTTTAGAGAAGTATGGGCATGTAAAAATTTAGAATAGATTTCTCAAATTTATAGAATGTTCAGTTAAAAAACGTGCTAATAACTCGAAAAATAAAATTTCAAAAGACGCGAAAAATTCATATATTCCTTATACAAATTGATATGTCGAAGTTTTAGTTATGTTCAAAGTTATAACTACGACACTTTAAAAATCATAAAAGAGTAAACATCTCGTGTCTGTCGGAATTTCATTTTTTCTATTAATAGCATATTGCAAAATTTAAGTAACCTATCAAATTTTTGCATACCCGCATGCCTCACTAAAAATATTTTGCACTCATAGAACTTTTTGTGAATTCAATAACTCGATCTTTCTCGGAATCTCCAATATCGTATTGGAAAAATATTTGTTCTTTGCTGGAAAAAAAAATATTCACCTGCAAATTGACCTGTCTAAAAAATACCCCTTTTCCTATTAATACGCATAGCTACAAAAATACGTTAGGCGCTATAAAAATTCATTGCAAAACTTAGCTTATGAATACACGCGACATAATTTCTCCCCGAAAACTTTTCCCAACGGTACAACACCCATAAAAGCCTCGCATACCCCGCGTCCCGCGCCTATAATTTTTTCCTTCCTCACGCGGTAATCAAAAGGCGCATTACCCGCACCTTCCTCGCCGGCCTCGCGACCGAAAAGCCGAATCGTCGAATATTCATTCGCCCTCGAGGGCCACCGCCGTCATCCTCTTCTCTTTCTCCCTTCTCCCGCGCGGGCTTTTCTCATTTCGCGCGCCGCGCGCGCAGTCTTAAAAGAAAATGCCTCCCTCAAATCCTTAATAGTCCGCGCGATTACGCGCACCTGACGTCGGCAAAGATAATTCTAACGAATGATTCCCTTATACCTCGGCCGCTGCGACTTCTTTTCTTTTCTTCCGCTTCCCCCGGCCCTCTTGCGCGCAGAAAAGACGCGCGGCTCTCACGGACAATATTCGCTAATAGCGCGATTAGCCGCACCTGACTGCACGCGGATTATTTCTTTTCCGCGTGCGAGTGAGAGGCAGAGTTTCTCGATCTCGGAAGATTCTTTGGTTTTCTGCCGTCCTCGAGACGATGTGTTTTTGCTGTGTTTTTTTTGGAGATGGGCGGATTGAGATGAGATTGTAAGGGCGAGGAAGGCAACGGCGACGCGGAGATGGGGGTTTTAAAGGGTAAATGTGTACACTGCGCGGAGAAATGATTTGCGAAAGATTGGGAGAGGCGAATAAAGCGAAGGAGGGAGCGAGCTCGTTTTCGTGTAATGACGATGGGATTGTTATCTGTTTCTTGTTTTTGTGCGAAAAGTCGGCTTTATTCAGAGCTTAACGATGTTGTCGCGTCTCTAATTATTATGACAGGTATACAATTTTTAATGATTTTCTTGATATATGTTGTTCAAGGTTTCATTTAGTGAAAATTGTGTAATACGGCGCAGATAGTAATCAAGTATACGTAATTATTGTATTTACAATGATGTGTTTCAAACAAGTTTGAAGTGTTAGCTACTAACTATTATAGAAAGCTCTGCAAGTATATATACACTTACAAAGTTATTTACTTTTCTAAAATGATTGAAAACCGCATGAAAGTTTGAAATAAAAGTTGCAATACCTATATGTACACTGAAAGAAACGTGCAGCTTATTTTCAAAGTTACGAGATGTATAAATTAATCAATTTCAAATTCGTATTATGAATATAAATGTTTTATATTACCCAGTCCATTCAAATTTTAATTTAATGTTAACGATGTTACAGATAAATTGAATTACTAGTTTATTTCTTTGGACTATTAATGTATGTATTGGGTAATGCTAAAATAGCATGTGGGAAAAAAGGGACAGAGAGCTTTGAATAGTTCTGGTTTTTACGAGAGGAGCTAATAATTTCATATCGATAACGGCGTTGTATTATTGTATAAGGGTTCTCTTGTTGGATAGTTATCATTCAAATTATAAATAATATCTATAACGTTGTCAATATTAAAGGTATTTCATGAATACGAAGAAAAGAATATTTTAAAAGGCATTAATTGTTAAAAAACATTAATTGATTAAATATAAACGATGACAATTGATCCTAATGGAATAGAAGTTTATTTTCGAGAAACTTCTATCATATTTTTTTTTAACACATAAATCTGGACATGCTCGTATCCAAGTTTTCTATATTTCCAAAAAAGTTTTTTACTTGCAGAAATAAAATTATTGCCTTGTAAAATTTTGAAACCGAATATCTCGTACCGTATAAAATTCATCGGAGGATTTTCCCCACAATATTGTAACCATCAAGAGACACAGTACGCCTCTATATATTCCAGTAAAGTCGCGGCAAGGATTTGGAATTTCAGAAGACGCATCTCGCTTTTTCGACCGCCGCATCGCCGTTCGGACACACACACACCCTGCACGAGAGCTGCACCGTGCGACCGAATCCCTTTTTACGGCTTGCGCACGTGTGCAGTACAGCGCGCGTGTCACACGAGCCGCCTATATACCTGTATATATATATATGCTAGTCGCATCACAAGTCGCCGTGTTTCGCACACATACACATACATAGTGAATTTTCCGCGCGTCTAACGCTATCGAAAATCGATGCGACTTTAGCGCGCGCGACTTGACGGTTAATTTGAAGAAAAGAGAGGCACTGTATGGCTTTGCATATTAAAATTATTGTACCTTCATGGAATAAAATGTGATGGTGAGCTTTTTGCTGATCGGGTTTTGCCGAACGGATTTCGATTTGCGTTTTCAATTTGAAGCCAATATGTCTGGTTTATTGAAGGTGCTGAGAATGTTATTGTAAGAAATGGATTTTATATAAATTATTATACAGATAGGTTAAATTTTTGTTTTTCTTTTCTGATTTGCGAATTTTGAAAGAATAATATTCTTTCGAATATGGGTTGTAACTGGAATATTTTGTTATTTATATTTATTTCGCCAGACAAATTACGCAATGTAATCTGACAGAGGTAAACAGAGTTAGGTACCTGTTCGTCGGACTGGTACAGGAAAATTTACACACTAACTTAAAAAGTAAGATTGTTGGAATTATTTCTTGGCTTATAGTAAAAGGATATACATCCCATAATTATAAATAAAGTAATAGTATTTAACTGATCCATAAGATTTCAGATTATGTTAGTTCTAATCCAATATTTCAATTTTTTCTTATTATAATTTTTAGTTATGTCCAAAATTTTGAGATTAGGATTATTATTTGGAATTAGGTTATTGTATACCTGTATCGTTTTAGTGTAGTTATTTTTGTCATTAATGGCTTTTCAACACTTATATACTTATTTCCTGGGTTTCTCTCTATAGGTATAAATTCATAGATTAGTTGTACTAGTAGGATACACATTCATAAGCAAATAATTGTCGTGAATTTAATGGTTGTTTTTGTTTGAATTTATTTTTATTGACAATTTTAAAAATTCTATTCATAGTCTTCCTTAATCATTCTAAATTGTAATTGTTGAATGACCCTCTATATGCAATATCTCCATAATAATTATGCTATGGAAAAGTGCATAGTATATTATTGTGAGTCAGATTGCATATATTTCGATAATTTGTTTAGGGCTACTAGCAAAATCCATGCGCGCTGCACGCGCTCTATGTGTACTTGTTTTTATTAAAGATGCTAAGAATAATTTATTCCTCATAAGCTGGTAATCTTTTTCTTTTAATTTTAATGCATCTTTAATAATTGATATAATACTGTACATTTACTCTTCACAAATACTAAATTTTAAAGCTCGAAACTATCAACTTATAAAGTATCAAATAAAGAATAAAATCTAAACATAATATTGACATAATTTATTCTAATATTACCATAATTAATTCTTGTAAGATACATTGCTTATATAGTTTTGAATTTTACCGTGAAAT
>JAPYZP010000019.1:0-50274 GCA_030522985.1 Torymus sinensis | reverse complement strand
AAATGAACATTCTTTAACAGTTAAGGAATATTCATTAACAGTTAATGAACGATCGCTTTTTGTCACCTTTTTATCAAGCGTTACTTTTACCAAATGATCTATTCCTTAACTGTTAATGCACGTGCATTTAACTGAAATCAAATACACATTCGTTAACTCAAATATTTCTTTCTATCAGTGTAGTAAGAATATTTTGTTATATAGCAAAAGAAATAAAAAACAGATTTTCCAAACTCTTAGGCTATAAAACTTTTCTTAGCGCTCCGATGAGTTAGATCTTTTCTTAGCGCTCCGCCGAGTTAGCACTTCTCTTATCGAAACAACGAGTTAGCACCTTTTTCCTTCTAGCCGACGAGATAATCGACTACTCAAGTCAGGGATACGCGTGACCTAAGTGCGGATTTAGGTCACGCCGTGCTATAGAAGCATTATTTTTCCAAAATGAGTTGTCATTGAAGATAACGGTGCTGATTCCATATAAGTTTATGTAAAAGTTGAATCGTATGTCCCTCTTAACACATAGACTTATTACGAATGAACTTTAAATGAATCCTCTAAGAAAGAGGAATGAATATATAAAATAGATGCGGTTGGAACTCACCTGTGGCTTGTAGCCGTTAGGCACGGGGCTGGGCAGCAGTCGCCCGCCCCGGCCTATCGCGACGGCCTGCTCGAAGCTGAGCGGACAGGGCCCGGGCCCCGGCGCGCCCATCGACTGCGGCTGGCCGCCGACTCCTCCCCCTCCAGCCGCCAACCCGTTGCTCGGGGGCGGCGCGGCGACGGCCGACGGGGCCGCCTGTGGGCCGCCGACGACAACGGGCCCAGCGCCCGCGCCCCCACCGGCGGCCGCGCCCCCGCCGCCGTGCTGCACCCCCGCCAGCGGCCCGTGGGTCGGCGACGCGTTCAGCTTCGGGAAGTTGATGTTCGCCGGCGCTTTCAGCTGCAGGGTCGAGGGCTTGTTCGGCGTCGGCGGCAATCGTCTCCCGTGTCCGGTTCTACGCGTCGCCAGCACCGGATAGCTGTGCTGATGGGGCTGATGGTGGTAATGGTGGTGGCCGCCGGGCCCGATGCCACCGCCACCGGCGCCACGGTGCCCGGTCATGGGCGAGGGCGAGCGCGAGCGTTGCTCGAGCGACGTCGTCCCGTAGCGCTGGTGGTGGTCCATGTGGTCCATACGGTGCACCGGGCTCGGCGAGCGCGCCGGCGACGTCGAGGCGCTCCACGGACCTAGGATCAGACTGCCGTTAGTCGGGGACTCTTTGGGGCTCCAGTCGAGGGCGGACGGACTGAGCGCTCAATTTTTAATTTAAGAAACATTTTATTCAGAGCTCAGCTGTCCACCGTTACAGTATATAGGTGAGTAGAAAAAAAGTGTTTTCACTCGAATTTTCATACACGAGTATTATGAGAAGTCTTAGATGTTAGAGTTACTTGGATATAAGATTTATAGCATTACAAAAGAAAATCTCTGAGTTAGTATAAAGTATCTATAGATTATCTAGCGGCTTTTTCATTATGTAATTAAACTAAAACACCACTCACAAAAAGACGAACGAGTACCACACACTAAAAAATTGTTTCTATTCGACAAAATTCGTGTTACACCATTTTATATATTTACTCGTGAGTGTTATTTAGTCTTGCTCTAAAAGATCTTGACTAATAAATGAAAATTATTTATCTTTCGGCTTGTCAAACAAAACTATGTCTTGCATCATTCCTTATCGAAATTAAATTCTTAGATAAAAAATTATTTGACTCTATGCTGCGTTGCGAAGCTTAAAGAATTTTAATTGTATAAATACTGTTTTTGTATGTATCATCACTCTTTTGTTCACTATATAAGTGTATGAATTATATAAAGTATTAGTATTTGACGAATCAATTACTACGTGCAATTTGTGTTCTTAACCTAGACAATAATAAAGTATAACCTTGCAAAGAGATATATGTGTTATTCTACTTCAACAGACAATTATGATTTGTTATAAATGACTTTGCAAGGTGATACTTTCTTCACACGTCACTCATTATCACACCTATTATCAATATCTACCATGTGCTAGGTGAGTACAAATCTGTATACATCATGTACTACAACCAAGCACTATTTTACGAGTACGATGCACCGTCAAACTAAATCTGACGACTCTAAATTAATTATCTTACGTGCAAGTAGACTAAAAGATCTACTTCTAGATTAATGCAAATCTCATTACTTTGTGAATGTTCATTCACATCTATCCGTATTACGCCACACCAAATCTCTTGTAATAATTACTTGTTATTCCAAATAAGTAATACTCAAATATAATATTCGTATAACTACTAGAAATACATGATTATCAAATTGATGTATCTTTTTAATTAACTCTTAATACTCTGAAAAGTCTAATTCAACTGTTACTAAGATGATATTAAACTCAAATGGGACGAACGTAAATACAAAATTGATGATGGTTCTAATATAGAAAACAAATTTTCAGGTCTACAGTATAGAGAAATTTAAATGAAACCAGAGTAAAAATTTTACTTGAAAAAGAGATTTAGGGTGTGGTTTTGGTGATACCGTACTAAAATGTCTACGTGTTTCACAGTGTAAAATCGTAGTATAAAATACGTGTATGTGTGTGTGGTAAAAAAAAATATTATGGAACACAAAAAAATTAGAAAAAATCGCAAAAAGCCGCACTTGCAGGATTTACAGAAAAGAAAGATAGAGAGAAAGAGAGAGAGAGAGTTATGAAAATGCTTTGGTGAAAAGAATTACCATCGTCGTAATAGTCGCAGTGGTCGTAATAATCTGTGTAGCGCATAACAGAACAGAATGAAGAAAACTTATTACATCGATTGACACATTGAGCTTGTTTCATTGGTTGCGTAAAATCTATTAACAGCAACATTCAAATGATTTTATAACTCTTGCTGCAAGTTTTAAACTTTGATCAGTCGTGTTAAGGTTAATAATTAATGGTTAGCCTCGAAGCCCTTCAATAGCTTACTATAATTAAATTGATTAGTTTTTTTTTTGTTTTTTTTTTATAGAATTAAAAGTATTGTGAAAAAATAATGAATGCGATACTTTCACTTTCGACAGTCCTCGGGATCGGAGGAGACACTTGCAGCGTGAGATAGTTCCACTTCGCTCTCCTCACGCGCGGTCAAACTCTATGTATAAGGCATTCCTGCTAACTACGAATACGCACCTCTAATTTTTCGTCTATACGGATACTGTGAGTGCGGATGATGCGTGTGCCTCTGGATCTCCACGACGTTGTTAACGGTGTCGCTGAAGCCCAAGGTGTCGTGATAGGCGGCAGCAGAACGGTGGTCGTACCTGTGTTGTCTTGGTGATGGTGATCTGGGAAAGATTAATATGTGTCGTAAGGAGATTCCAAAAAGACATAAGAAATTCAAGCCACTTTTACAATATTGACATTACTGTTAATATTTAGCAAAATTGTTCAGGGTATTTGTATTTTATTTTTGTTGATGTTTCAACTCATCCACTATTCACAGTAACTTCAAAAATAATAGAAGGCATAGCTAATTGATATTATAATCATTGATATAATGCGATAATGTTGGTAACTACGCTATTACATGTTGAATTTAACTTATCGAGCTATATAAGCATATATCTTTAACGCGAACAAAATAAACTCACCTTAAGCTCGGAGATCTGGAATGTCTTGCCGGATGTGTGGCTGTGTGATGAGGATGAAGCCTCTCCCCGGGGTGCGTGAGGCTCTCGAGACTGCCCGCTCTCGAGTCGCTAACCACCACGTCTTGCAGGTCCATCTAGACGAGGATTCACGAGATAGAGCATAAGTACATCGTGACGCAACAGCGCTCGTCATAATGCATCATCAGCATTGTCAGATATAATAAAGTGAAAAATTAACGAGATCAAGCTCAGGAAAAATTTATCAATCAATGTATATATATATATATAGATCGGGACTTTTTGCCTCGGTCAACTGGCGACGTCGATATCACGGCGAAACAATAGTTGTGGTGTTGTCAAGCTGTGTATCGCAGTGTACGACGCGTTGACCGAGCAAACGCGATATAGTTAGCCACAGTTGCGTCCTGTGGTGGAGCAACTGTGAAATGTCAAAGAATTGGCGGGACGCCTTTTGCCTCTGTCGATGGATCAGCGCCGCGGACGAATCATTGCGGTTGAATGATCCGGCCGGGCGCCTGTTTCTTTTTTTTTCATATTTATATATAGATATGTGCAAGCTCCACTCAGCGTGTTGATATATCACTACTTGCGCTCTAATGGAACGTTCATCTAGTGTATGGGTCCTTTTTAAAGATTTATCCACACTGACTATGTCGTGTCGTTCATTAACTAATGGTGGATATATGTTTTAATTGGGGATTCTAATTGTTGATAGATCAGACTATGTTCTAGACTCAAGAGTGGAAGAAGTTTGAAAGAGAGTTTAAAAAGGACGAAAACTGGAGTTGTGATCTATTAGACGTAAGTTTTGCTAAGTGAAACTGCTCCGAGTGAAGCAAAGAGAAATAGTACAGCTTGCAAGATAGTAGTATAATTCAGAGTTTCTCATGCTTAAGTAAAAAAGACCGTTGTTAATTTCAAACATGCTCATGCGATTCTTGCGATTTAAGTGTGTCTAATTTAATTTTGTTCAATTTTATCTCTTGCTATTTTTCTTTTGCCACTATGATACGAGATCTTGTGCAGTCTCTTCCAGAGTAGAATCTTCCGCTGGTCTGTATATACTTACCCAAGAGCAACGCGACTTAATCAAATTTTTACTTTTGTAATAAATTCGTGCTTCTTATTTCCACGCGGTTGTCATTCATGTCTCTTTTGTATTGATTACACATTACACATACATCACAGATGGTAATACAACATTATTGATACGTTAATCTAGTTGTTTCCTGGATGTTGAAAGCAGCTAGGGAAGGGTGGGACTCTCTAAGTCGTTAATGTAATGTACGATTTCATCTAATTCATCATATTATCTAATAAAAACGTCATCTAGAATGAGTTGAAAATGGGTAGAAATATCAGAAAATGATGGAGAGGTGTCAGGGAAATTACTAAACATCTAGGGCCTTTGATTTAATGATAATTAACGATATAGACTAATTTTGTCGTCAAACTATATGTGTTTATCTATAGAGGGGGTAACGAAGGTCGCGAATGATCGTGTCAACACTGATGTATGTAATCTAACGTACAATATAAATATAAAAAAGTTCCTCTATAAGGAATCGACAAAGTTTCAAGTCAAACAATAATATATAATATATATCTGCGATATACACAAACGAAATTCAAAAATGTTTATAAAAATACAACTGGTATGTGTCTAATGGGTATTACTAACAGCAAAACGCAACTAAAACACGCTTCGTGTCTGGTTAAAAATATTCACCGCGTCACCGTACAAAAGATCCAAACTCGACAGGGCTTCAAACTTTATTAAATATCCAATGCAGATAGTAATAAAAAGAAGAAAAAAGAAAAAAAAATAGAGAATCATTTAGAAGAAGAAACTAAAGATTGAGTATGAGACTCAATAGAGAAAAAACGAAAGAAACGAACCAAAAGTAAAATAGGCCTTTATATAGAAATCTGTTGTGATTACAAGGGTATTGAGAGAACAACCGAGCCTTGACACCTTGCGGTAACGGATCGAGGATCGAGGTGGTTGGTGACGATGGTACGAGGATGATCGGTGGTGATGATAATAATTGCAATGATGATGATGATGGTGTTGGTGGTGATATTGATCATAGTTTTGATAATGGTCGTAGGTGTCGTAGTTATTATAATATTGATTTCGGTGGTGATGATGGTTTCGGTGGTGGTGGTGGTGATGATGATGGCGATACTCATGATGGCGATAGTCATGACGACGGTCCTCGCGCGGCAGGGGGGGCTCTGTCAGCAATGGTTCTAGCTCGGGGCCGCGCATGTCCTCGTCGTAGTCGTCGTCGACGTCGCCGTTACTAACGATCCCGTGAACCCCCACCGGCCCGACCCCTCCCTGGCTACTCTCGCCGCTGCTCCCTAGTTTATCGTACTGCTGTGACACCTTCCAGTTCACCTTTTTGTTCCTGCAATGCACACAAAACGATACACACCCCTGTTAGACACTTTCACCGATTCAATTGTATAGCTTTACCTTCATTCTTTTACATTTGATCATTATGTAGTGGTAAAAGGTACATATCAATTCAAATGTCAAAGAACTATGGTTCAAACAGAACATCAAATTGCCAATCGAATATTTCATTGCCATCCCTTTATAATTTTTACAGATAGAAATTATATTAATGTTCCCAACAATATGTCATAATACTTAATAATATCACGTTAATATTATTAGTAAAGACATCATGGTACCAACGAAATGCATTCTATCGGCAATATTGATTTTCACACAATGTCTATAGAATCCGCGGTAGGCGTAATGTCAATATCTTCGGGAACGTCGACGAACCTGATGCTACGCTGACGTCTTTGCTCGGCGGCCGCGAAAATCCCGAGGGCCCCTTCGTCCTCGTGGCCTCCCCGCGAGCCCCTGTGCGGGTGATGATGGTCCTCTGGCTCGTGGGCGCCCGGCGGCTCCAGGCTATTAGTCCGGCTGCCAGTCGCGTGGTGATGATTCCCACCCGTGTGGTTCACCCCGGCCACGTCCAGCAGCGTCTCGAAGAACGTCGGGTGCTGTATCGTTGAATTTGGAAGCGAAACAACAACACCCGTTCGGTCAGACTCTCCCCAAACTGTCTTTCAATTTTCATCTCTTTCTTTATCACAATTATTCGCATTTTTTTTTATAATAGCCATATTTATTTATTCGTTTCTTTTTTTAGACTTTTTTTTGTTGGCTTTTAGTTAGTTTAGTTGCACCGGCAGAATCCACTTTAATTGTATGTACACAGGCACATACAGGCTTTTCTTCCGACACGAACCTTCTCTTGCACTGTTTTCCATTTTGGCGTTTTTGGCAATTTTTGTGGCGGTTTTTTCTACTCTCTGTATTCTCCTTCGGGATCTCTAGCGACTAGCGATTTCTCTTTTATTACGTACAGCGTTGTGAATTTCGAGCGGATGTAGTCAAAAGGTAAAAACAACACCGAGAGATAAAAGTAAAGAACACGAGAGCAGAAAAACTTCACTAAGATCTTTTATCTGTTTATTAGAAAAATGCTTAAAACCATGCCAGAAAAAAGTGTCGTGGTGGATTAGTGCAGAGTGTCGTTTTATTATGAGAAGATTGAAAAATTTCATGCAGAATTATTGATAATTTATTTATTTATATCGTGATTACTCTGATTTGAATAGTGTCACGAGATCTGTGCCGCTAGTGAGGATATTGATAATGAATGAGTGATCAACTAGCAAAGATCTCGTATGTGATAATTTGGAATTTTAAGTGATTTTAAGTGATTTGTAAATTTTAAGTGAGATATTTAATCAACGGTAACTTTACATTTAAATGATTGAGTTTTATTGCACGCTATTCGCTGTGCGAATGGTGCTGCTATTTAATGATTTATATTCGTTGTATTTAAAGCCTGTATATGTTTGTTGGATTGCGTACACTTTATGTTTGGATGCTGCTTATATGGCACACGTGATAGTGTTAAGACAGTTACTTTACATGAGGTATTATGTTATAGTATATTACGGGACAATAAGTACTGCAACATACTTTTTATCCGTTATATTGTATATTATATAAAGCATGCAAAGCAAACTAATTGACTATGAATTTTTTTTCAGATGTAAGCAGTGATACATTCATAAAAAATTCATTGTCAATTAACGTTTGCGGTTATACGGGATAACGTGAATTTGAACAGACGAGGATTTACAAGCCAATAAGATTAAGGGAAACACATTAGAAAAAAATATATATAAAAAATTTTTAGCCACACGAAAACTTCCTTTACCTTTAGAACCTATTAGTATGATATTACTATCATGATTCTTAGATCTTAGTCATTACAAGCATGCTTTAGTTATGTATTTGGAAAAATTCAGTCTTCCCATCGACATTGATAAAATAAAGATTTTCTCACTGTCTTGGGAAACCGGTCAGTGTGGTATTTAGATTATAAAAGGGTTACTTGGATAAAGACAGAAGTACGATCTAAAACACGCTTCAAGACAATCTTAAGCAAAAGAGAAAAAAATCTACGTTCATTATCATAAAATTATGCTAGGTTTATAAGTTTAAAACTATTCTACAAGATGCTTAGGTAAAAAATTGAAGATAAAACATCCTTCTAGCTCTAAGGATTGTTCGTGAGTCTTAATTGACAAATTGTTCCATCATAAGCTAGAGGATTTCAACATTAATAATCAGTTATCCTGACATTATTATTTTTCAAGCGTATCTATGTTTTACTTTATAAGATTTCCTCCTGCAAAGATGAATTGTCAAATCGACTCATCTAGGACTACACAACTGTACGATGCTATTGTGAGTATAATAAAAGTGTCTGGACAAGTCAAGAGACGATAGTTACAAGGAAAAGAGAGATCGTAATGTAAAAAAGGTAGAAATACTCTAGGCTCGATCTAAGATCGATTCTAAGTTGTGACTAATCTAAGCGATCGTATCAATAGAAGTAGTAAAAAACGTCATAATCAAAAAACACACGAGTTACGTGCCTATAGAAGGAAAAGAAAGTATAAGAGTCATAATGGAGATGTTGTTCTCGAGGCAAAAGGCGAGCTAGTTATACCAACAACTAGAATCGTCAACGGTAAGTATAGTCCTGTAGCAGGAGCTAAGTCAAAGAAGGCTGCTTTTGGTATATGCGTTAAGTGATATACTTCAAGCGCAGATTCTTTACTTACACGTTAACCAATTTGTATGGATACGTTGACGACAGGGGAATATTTAGCTTATACGCGCAAATACTAGCCCGCGCACACATTTTGTTAATCGGTCAGCGCGCGCACGCTCAGTATTTGCGCTTCGTACGCTCAACGGGTTCTATTTATAAGGTGTGTATGTATATATAAGAAGAAAGGCACTTTGCGAAAAAGGTCTTCTATCGTCCTTATAAGAGTGAGTCTTCATCATTCAAGACGTTTTTGCAAAGCCTAAAAATGTTTCAATCTCGCTATATTACGCAACATTCGAAACCATATGTACAACAGAATTGTGCATGTATACTATTATTTATTTATTCACATTAAGGTGGTTAAGTATCAGAGGATATTTTTGCTGTTCCAATAATATATAGAGATTGAACGGCTACTCAACTATTCTAGATCTCATTGTAAATCGTGCGTGCTTAGAGAAAAACAGGGCCTGTTTTTATATATTTTTTTTGTTGTATTTGAGGCACTAAATAATTCTAAGCTTTCTATTACTTTAGTAGGCATACTAATAAAAGTTTCTATTCTGTTCATCTAGTGTTTTCTGTATAATAAAGAATCAAAAGATCTATGCTTGTGTGTGATTGTGATCATCGCTCTATAAAAAGAAAGCACAGTAATCGATGTTGAAGATCGGAACTGCAATAGACTGTTCCTTTATTGTGATGCATCGAAAACTGTGCTGCTCTCAATGTTTGAAAAAAAAATATGGTGAGATGATATTTAATGCAAAACTAAAGGGTTTGAATGACAGTTTGCAAAACCAGGTAACTGAACTAAATTATAGAAGCACATAAAACTATAATAATAACGAACACAAACTTAATGTACACAGAAACTATAATGTAAACATCAAAACGTAAATGTAGAACTTAATGCAAGATGAAACAAACAATGCCGAAACATAAAGACAAGTTCTTCTCAAAAGTATAATAATAATAGCATAATAATAATAATAATAATAATAATAATAATAATAATAATAATAATAATAATAATAATATAAATTGAGATCATAATAAAAATAACGATAAATATTCAAAATATAGAAGTTATAATAAAAATAGTAGGAAAGTAAAGAGATAGAGAAAAACAAGTCTTTGAAGCATAATGATGAGGTGAACGATGAATGACATGATGCTCCAAGGCACAGAACAAAAAGGATGAACGTCGAGAGAAAAAAAACAGATGATGGTGTTAAAAAAGAATTAAGATAAGAGAAAAGAGTAAGTACTACCGCCTGGGCCGCAGCACTTTGCCCGGCATTATCGTTATCGATAAGTTCGTTATCGTTCTGTAAAACAAAGAAAAAATCATAAAGAGATGATTGAGAGCTTCGTTCATTAAAACCTGTTGTTAAGGGTAATTTTTTTCTTTTTTTTTTTTTTGCTTTTTTATTCGTTAATACAACAGTTTTTTTTTCAAAGTGCGCATCAAAGTGAATCTATTTATCTAGTACCAAATAATACTAATTTATCTAAAGACCCGGCGATGCCGAGTTGATTTTTTTCTGCGTATAATATTACTTCATTGCACTTATATTAGTATATCGTACTTCTTTACAGATGAAAGTCAATCAAAAATACCACTCAACACTCAGTCTTCTATAAGTGCCTACTAAATTTATTTATACTTATGTTTATCTAAGATTTCTAACACTGGGAAATATTAAAGATTTTTCTGATCTATAATTTCTTATATATTGCATTCATTCGATTCTCGCTAAGAGACACTAATGAGATATACGTACGTTATCTATTGGCATTTCGTTAATTACTCATTAATTAGAAAAAATATCAAAAATTTTTAGCTACTTTTACCGAAAAAACTATATAGATTTATAAAATGGTAAATATATAGGTTACTTTTCTCTATGATTATTATTTCTCGTAAGTTTTCTAACATCTATTAGATAACCGGATAACTATAACTATATATTGAAAATGGGCATTAATATTTATTTTGGGAAAGTTAACATCAAGTTTTCTCTACTATATATCAAATTCGACTAACTCGAATGATGATTATATATATCCACAAATGCTTAATCATCGGTCAAAGGGGCAGCCGATGCTTCGTCACTTCATCATTTCTTTACGCGCGTCTACATATATAGTCTATACAAGTGATAACAATGCTCTCTGAAGGACAATCACAAATGAATGTGAGCGGTTCGATGAAATGACGATGTCCGACCAAACTACCGGTTTTTTTTTTAAAAATAATTATTCGGGGTACACTTTCACATTATTAGCACTACAGAGCACAGAAAAATTCTTAAGTCTCCATTTTGTAACGAGGGAATTTGGATTCTCTTATCTGTAGGTACTAATTGGACTATATTTTGCAGTCACATTAAATGTAATTTTGAATGATTTTCGAATTTCGGATCTGTCTAAGAAATGGAGACCTGGTAAATAAAAAAACGTAAAAAATTAAAAAACAATTATCTAAAAGCTGCTGCTTAACATATCTGGACTTGCTAAACGGAATCCACATTTGTCACACACTGGCCGTCAACTCCTACGACGAAGAAGCCAACGACAAACACTCATTCGGACACGTAACTTTCATCATGATTTAACTTCCTCTAATTTTCAAATTTCGTTTATTGTAACTAATGATTAATGATCATCTAGATTCATCTTATCAGTGATGAAACTTGTGGAAATGAAACATTTGAAGATTAGAGAGCGTCCTTGCGGTCATTGGAAACAAATTGCATTGATAATAACATTAATCAATCGGAGGGTCATTTATACCGCGAATATAAATAATATTGAGGTAGCAAGGTTCAGAAGACTCACCTGGGCTGACTCTCTTTGACCAAATCTCGTGGTCCGCCAACTCTCCAGTATTAACAATCCGGCATAAATCTTACCCACCGAAAGCTTTCCCTTTCTTATATCTAGAAATACAACGAAATAATGTAAGTAATTTGTTATACATCGTTGGAATAGACGGAGATTGAAATATTACCTTCGGCTCTAGGTACCAAAAGTTCTAACATTTTCTTGGCCTGGAGAGGCCAAATGTTTCGTATTGTTTCCCTCAGCTCTTCGTCCGCTCGGTCCATTTCTTCGGCTAACAAGGTAAACATTTGTAAGAAAACAATAAACAGGACATAAAAATCACAACAACAATGACTCGTGAATGATGCCGCAACCCGGGAAAAAGTTTAAACAAGAGTCATCCCAAATTCAATGGTACGAACGATGAGCGATGAGCATTTCTCAAACCATCAGACAACCCCCCTACTCACCTGCCCTCATCTTGACGCTGAGGTTTTCTCTGATGAGGGCGAACAACGTGGTGGTGAAGTTGACCTTCCCGTCCGGATCCACGGGCATGTTCATCCTTATCAGTTTCTTGTAGGCCAGCCTATTCGGACACTTGTTACCGAACCCCAGCGGTGGATCCATGTTCTTCAGCATGTCGTACATCTCCGTGTAATGAATCTTGCCCGTGGCGTTCGGATCGTACTCGGCCCAGATGCGCACGAATTCATCGAGATGATGGGCGCCGAGAATGGACGAGTCGCGCGTCAGATAATCGAAGTTGTCCATGATGACGGCGACGAAGAGATTGAGCATGAGGAAGGAGCAGAAGAAGATGAAGCTGACGAAGTAGGCGTAGGCGAGGTTCGAGCCGCACTTGTCGCCCGTCTCCTTGGAGCGCGGGTCGCAGGGCTGCTCGGCTATGCAGGCCAGCATGATGTTCGGCCAGGCCTCGCCCGTCGCGCATCTTTTTCGGTGGGAGGGAAGGTGGGAGGCAGGCACGAGAAAAAAGAGAATACAAGGATGATATGGTTAACTCCGTCGGTTAGCGAGTCACTGCTTTTCTTTTCATCGTCCTGGCTCTTTTTCTCTTTTTCCATTATTTTTTGCTGTTTTCTTTTTTTTTTATTTGTATTAAATTGAACCTCGTTGCGTGAGCAACGAGTTAGCTTGCTTTGTAAAAACTACTGCTCAAATAATGCTACATAAAAGTTTGGTATAATAATAGGTCAATAATACAATGTCAATTCTAAGAAAATGGAAAAAAAAACTTTTAGAGATATCTCGGAGTACAGGGACAACTAGAAAGCCGTGCAGTGGATTATTCAATCGAACAAGCCATGAAGTGGTCAATGCGCGCAGATCTTGCTCTACAAGCTCGATCTCGTATAACATGCATTGTCGTGTCGACTGTCAGAGTATACAGCAGAGTCTTCAAATGTTGGCAAACTCGCATGTATTATGCATGTGTTTTGAATTGCAAATGGAGCAAGATGATGCTCGAGAAACTGGAGCTGCGAAAGAGGTTTCAAAATTCAAAGCAGCAGCCGCAATCAGAAATCATTTTAAAACATTAAATTGTCAAAGTGTACATTGAACTCTTTCGCAGCTTCGCAGTGTAATCATGTCAATGTATGTATGTGTGCATGAACGAAGCGAAAATAATAAATGATGCTGCGTTGCACTTGTGTATTGAGAAGCAGTTGACGCTTTCATGGCTTGCGATATCTACTAATTACTCTACGTGTGTCGACGTGTGCAGGAAAACTAAACAGCTTTGTACTTTCTTCTTACAACGGCTAAGGCTCGAGATTCTAAAGTCAAGAAAAAAAGTTGATGATTCGACGTTTAATGAGAAATAATACTCGGCTCACGTGTCGTTCGTGGCGCATGTAAAGTACACACAATTGATATAATATATGCATTATGTAAACATTGCTGAGATGAGAGAACAGAGAGACGCGGGCAAGATCGCGCGGTGTTCAAGTACAGATATACACTGTTGTCGCGCGGGTAGCTTTCGTGCACGTCAAGTCTTGGGAGGAGAGGCAGCACTTACCGAAATAGTAACATCAGACCTTGAATAAAACTCTGAAAATTATTGTGCTTGTTGATCGAGTTTTTCTCCACCAAGGCGATGTTACCGAACACCTGAGCGGAGGTAAGCAGATGGCCGCAGCGAAAACAGAGCGGAAAGCACCATTAGAATGAAGTAAGATGATTCGGTTAATGCGTTTCGAATTTATTTCTTTCATTTTTTGCTCTTTTTTTCGTTTAAGTTATCGTATTATTTTAGCTTTATTTTTAGCGTTGCGGGCTCTTTTTGCACGCCCAAACATCAAGATCAATCTCGAATGTCGGATGGTGTCTCTTTTCGTGATCGTTTCTTTAGTATTTTTTTTTTGTTTATCGTTTTCGCTTCTCTTGATTAATCGATCGCGTGCTCTCTCTTTTGCTGGGCCAATAACTACTGACTGTATGTATTGATGCCAACTAGCGGTGTTTAACTATCAGCACTAATTGCTTTACTTGGTTGTCAATATAGTAATGAGTAAAAAAAAATGAAAATAATAATAATGAAAAATGTCTTGCTACGACTATCATGAACAGAAAAGAAGTATGTGTCTAAATACTGTATCATAATGGTTTGGGGGAATATAAAATTAATGAAAAAAGTTTAATAAATTACCTAATGAAAAGTCGTCGAGCAGCTTACTTCTAATTCTACACTCACAAGCTTTGACTAGTATAATATCATACGTTCTTTAATTTACCAAAAAAAGTACTAATAATCAAATCAGATTAAATCGCCCTTGTCGCTCAAAAGTACTGTCTTTCCATGGCCTTCTAAGCTTACTTATAATTATATAAGAGTAAAATTCAATGCCTAATTATTCAGTCAAGTATCGCTAAAAAAAGTATAACAAGTATTGGCTAAGAGGGCAGTAAATATCAAAAAAGGAGGATAAAAAACAAGGAGCGCATAAAGGTATGTAACTTGTATAAATGAACTATGAAGCAGAGTTACGAAAAAATGTAATAGGCGATACGTAATAATAAAGAATAATATGTAAGCTCTATGTTTGTACTTCAAAAAAGTTTAATAGCGAGTAAAAGTTCGGCTCTCAAGTATAAAAAAGTGGGCCCAATGTTCAGCTGCTCGACTCACCGAAAGAGCAACATAAGACCGCCAAAAAAGGACTGAAAGTTGTTGTGTATTTCGATAGCCGTCGTCGGATTGTTCGCCAGATTTCCAAAGACCTGAATGGGGTTAAAGATTTGTGAAAGGTGAAATGCGCTTTGTTACTTGGATGATTACTGAAACTTGCAAAATTCTCAGAGTCACCGCCCTTTACATGTGTGAGGCTTTTTCGCATATTCATTCCCATCCGAACGTTGGCCGAATGACTATTATGACTCGTAATTTTAGTATTTTTTAAGTATTTTTTTTTCTTTTTTTTTTATTTAGAATATAGTTAGGCGAAAGGCGAGCTGGCTTGTGATTCTTACCTGCATACCGATGATTGCGTAAATGAAGAAGAGCATCGCTATGAGTAAACATACATAAGGCAGAGCCTAAAATAAAAAGGTACAATTAATAACTTTGAAAAACGTTTACAAGTGGGAAATGTGATAATACTTTATATATCATTGATGTTCAATAAACTAATTCGTACTAATACAATGTAAAGTTAACTACTTTGCTAAGGATTCTAATTTTTAATTGAAACTAATCGCTAGAGAGATAGATATACTATATAAATGAGGTAAGATAGCTGTATTATCAGTTAGCATATTTTTTAATGTTCAAAACTTTCATCAATCTCTGAAATATCAGTCACGAAAATAATGAAAGACTATTTAAATGGATTACCTTAAACGATTGAACGAAGGTCCAAAGTAATATCCGTATGGTGTAACCCTGTCTGAGCAGCTTGATGAGCCGGGCGGCACGAAAGAGCCTGAGGAAGCCGACGTTGATGAAGTTCTCCTGCAGGGGACAGAGAAAATTGCACTTAAACACAAGGGATTGATGTTCCAACCCGGGTTTGGCTCGAGTCGTGGCTTCGCACGGTCAAACGAGACGGCCCGAGCGCTGCACCGCCGATCGCACCCCAAATTCCGAGCGGCGATCGACGCGACGCTTTTATGGGGGCCGTGCTCTTGCCCGGTCGAAGCTATCAAGAGATCAATTTTTTTTTTCGTTCCGTTCCAAGCTTATTTTTTTTAATGTCTCATTCACTTTCTGTCAATTTTTTTTTCAAGTTCGAGTCTGTCCATCGTGTATCAATTCGTGGATAGATTCGCTAACTATTACGTAGTGAACAAATTTATGGTCTACGTTCGGTAATATATATATAATATAATATAGCTACTGAATTTAGTAAAGGTCTAGCACGTGGAACGTATGTATACTAAGGCACTGCCGAGGAAAGACATTGCTGAACAACGGACATCAGCTTTTCCTATTTTATAAAGAATTGAGTTAGATCTTTACAAGCTTCATGTCAAAATTACAATCTTTGATAAATTTCAGGTTTAGGAAGAGCTGTGTACTTAAACAACAAAGAGTTTTATGGGCAGTGGCTACTTGGACATCATTAACTGATCTAAATCGATACCATCAAATTTATATATTCAAATTTGATATATAGGTGTACTATAATATTTATACTAAAAATATGGTAGGACCGCGTGTTCAAGCGCGAAAATAAGATTGCGCCGAAATAATCGTGTCGCTGAAATGGCCGGCAAATCATTGGCATAATGTCACAGTAAGAGGCGTAAAGAGTCAACATTTATTTTGAGCAATAAAAACATACGAATAGGCAGTTGGTAAAATAAAAAAAAAAGTTTTTCAACCGAAAGATTGAAGCCCAGCATGATCCGCTGATCGAACACACGGTCCAAGAGTATGAATTATAAACAGGTATTAACACAAATAGCAATTTCAACACGAGCAAAATCGCCGTGTTTCCATTCAGTTCTAATCTATAGTAGAACTAGTCTAAGAATTATGTTATTTTTTTAATGGAAACACCACGATCCTGTATATAATATAATATTAGCCTTATGCAGAAGATTGAATAAGAAAATTTAATGATATATAATTGAAGTAAAAGAGATCAGTTCTCCTGGGGTATAAACGATAGGAAACTGGTTCAATATAAAACGTAAGCATCAATGGTTCAATATCATGTGAGAGGGTTCGACTCCAACATTTTGTTTGAAATTCAAATTTCTCGAGATTTATTTGAAACAACAACAGAATAAATACTAGCCAAACTATCTACGTCTACGAGTTTCTGCCATTGTTTTCTTTTTTCAATTTGTATATAAAAATCATGTTCTCTTTTTAATTTGAATTTCAGAAAAAATGTTGTTGTTGCAATAATTCTACCTACAATTTGTATTAACATCATTTCTGAATTAACTAAAACTTTGACAATATTTTTCTATACTATTTGTACACAGAAATCTTAAGATTATAGAATTAATCGAACAATTTCATAATTTAAATCGAAAGAAAATTTATGCTTAATAAAAGTAATTTATTTTTGCTTAAAGCGCTCTTAAGAAGTTTCAAAAAACATTGATTTTTGCGCGTGAAGCATATCTACTTTATTATTGGCAAAGCGCGAGCAAAACCTTTTCGTAAATATAAGAGATCCTGAGAAATTGATGCGAGGAAAGCAAAGATATTAAAGTCTCAGTGTTGCCAAGTCGATGGTGTATCTTACGTCAGTGAAGATTTTGTGCTGAGTACTGTGAAAGTAATGATCTGCAATTTACAGTAGACCATTATAATATCGAGTAGGATTGTATATATGTACAAAGTGTGCTGATAAATAACATTAATTGTCGGACATAAAGTCTGTATTGTTCTGTTTAATGACCACAATAAGCAACAAAAAATGCAGAAAAGTAAAATTGACGATAGCGAAAAAAAAGTTTTAGAAAACAGTGACACAAACACTCTCAAAACACACAATATCACACTCGCACACGTGTTTGCAGAGAAAAAAAAACATAAAGTTGTGTATATATACTTCGCATATCAACGATCATTATGCGGAGTATGTAAATGTGTCTCACCTTTTTACCTTTAAAGGAGATCGTATCCTGAAACAAGTGTTCGTGTTTGAATTTGTTCGTGTGATACCAATTGTTGTGAAATGTCACCTTAATGACAATTTTAAAGATAATTATAATTATGTAACATACTCGTCATAATAATTCAAACTTTCAATGTGTTGAATCTGAATTGTTTGTGTAACATAAATTAAGGGCAAAGTGCACCAAAAATCAAAGGTTTAAAGGATAAGTTGTGTATGGGTCTGTTCTAAGCGCTTCTACGGGGATCTTTTGGTGTCTAATTGTGCGGGTGCTAATACAAAATAACCGTGATTGATAGATACATCGCAAACATTGACTTTTACAATGTAGAGAAGATATACTAGTATCGGTAATTTTTAGCTACGTTACAACAACATTACCGCTACCAATATAGCAACCTAATCCCAATCAATTAATTATACGAACATGATGTGAAACAAGAGTGTAATATGAATGTTATGTTATATTGTGTTACAAATATGTTGACAATGTCTTTAACAGACACACAAACATAAAATTACAAAATTCAATGATAAATCAATCACATAGAAAAATTATAAAAATTTTGTTGAACAATCATTCACATGAAAAATGAAAGTATAAATGAATGTATCTCATTGGGTATCATGTTTGTTGTGATTCTGGTAAAAGTGTCAATTGCGATGTGTGGTTCTAAATTTGAGTGTGGTGCAAAATGTTTATTATTCTTTTGGCAACACTGCTCTATTTACTAATTTCGAGAGATTTTAGCCAATTGATAATTTTCATTGCAGAGAAACCTTGTTCGATAATCCTTTCCATTCTACCCAATTCAGGGTTCAACAAAAGCCGCAGATAACACTCTGACTAAAGAGGTAAACTTCTACTGGGGCTTACGTCATGGTAACATCGTACAATTAATCTAAGCTAATGTAAAAAACGAAACGTCGGTCAAAGGTTCATAAAAATGTCGATGCAGTAGATTACTACGGTCGCTCTATGTAGATAATAATAAAAAAGTCATTGTCTCGGAGGAAGTCATTTAGCCGCCACAAAACTAGATGATCAATTGATAATAATAAAATTAATAATAATAATAATAATAATACATCGATAGATAATAAACGAGGTATTTTAACGGGTATGCGAGGTTGGATTACTCAAGACTAATTCAATTAAGTTAATGGATCGAAGGAAATGTATATATATTCTGAGCGCCAACGAACTGCAGCTTCCACTAAAGCAGCTTGCCTTAATCTGTATTATGTATATTTATATGAGAAATAAATCAACGTTTAGATAGTAAACAAAACTACGGCGCTATCTGCACGTTTTATTTTCTCCAACGACTTACCCGTCGCACGTTCTCTTTCTCGTTTTGAAAAATTCGCGCTATGCTATCCTGGTTAAAGAAAGAAACTTTTCAATATCGTCATTTCTCTGACTGTCACAGATGCGCCAAACGATTCGAAAGAGCTGCCCCATAGTCGAAACAATTTTTAGCACTTTTCCACGGAATTTACAAAATTACTTTTTCTGTTAACAGCGTCAGTTCAGTAGGTATTATCGAGCTCTTTCGATTCGCTTCGTATATCGGCATCACAGTTGCGTTTAGGCTGCTCGACAGAATTGACAAAAATTTTGTCGAGCACCTATCCTTATAAAGAAAGTAGGGGGTGCACAAGGAATGTTCGTTAATAATTAGGGGGGGCTAACGTAAAGTACGAGTATGTGATTTGTACTGTATTTGGTAAATATAATAGAAACGCGCTGTGCGCACTTGGACTTTACATACCCCGAATTCGATGACTAGTGCGTCCACGATGCTACCGATGACCGTGATAAAGTCGAACGTATTCCAGGGATCCTTGAAGAAGTTCTACAGCGGGTACATGAAAGAAAGTACGTATTAGATGTCTGCTAATTGTCCTTCAACAAAGTCATCTGAAAATCTTCTTGAGAAATAAATTTTTGCTACAGTTTTTAGTATTATTTGTACGAAGATACATTCAATATAAATTTTATATTTAGATAACATTTATAGTCACATTTAAGAGACTCAGTATTAAATACACATTTGATTTATACCTGAAATATTTAGGTTCATTTAAATTTGTGAATTTAAACAAGTTTTTTATAATTTAATATTTCTAAAGAAAACTTCCAAATGACTTTCAATAAGCACTACATCTATATTTGTAATAATAAAAACAATAACGACTACATTTATATATAGCATCTTGAACGGCAAGTTTTATCAAATTTTAGTGTACCTCGTTTTTATTTCGGTATCCGTGTATAAACAATTACTCATCTTTAATATATAACGTGTTTGTTAAGTGTTGCTTTTAACGGTGTCTGTATACGAGTGTTTCTCTTCCTTAAATATATCGAGTGTTTCATTTTATATGTGAGTGTGTGAAAGATAGAGACGCGTTTGTGATATATGTATAATAATTTTTAAGATATATATAGGCGTGTGCGCAAGTGTACTTGAAGAGCGAATAGAACGATGGTATTATGTAGCCATGTGTCATCTTCGCTCGTAAGTGAACAAAAAAATAGTAATATATATATATATAGTATAATATATATATACGGTGATACGCGGCGACAATGTGAGCTGGTGCGGTTTTCAACTAACGTGTGTGGCCAAAGAGTCAAATATATATATATAATAGGCATATTAAGGAGGTATACTGCTATATTCGTATACTTTGAGGTCGTATAATAAGTATATAAAAGGTGATGGCGTCGACGTGGATCGACTAAGTATATATATACGAGTGAGAGGATTCTTTCTATTAAAAAAAAAGTAAGAATATCTACGGGAGCATGCCGGTCTTAGCAAGCATTCTAGAAATATAGTATTGAGATATATATTATCCAACGGCGCGAGCCTCGTATAATATGGAAAAAAGTCTGTATGTAATATAATAAAGCTTGTCTAATATACTTCGGCAAACGACATAGTAATAATAAAATAAGTATAATAATATACGTAATTAGGCTTTCTCTCTAGGTAATACGTATAGATCTAGTGTAAATATATAATGTTAAAAAAGTATATAACTATTACATCTATATAATCAAGTATATAATTTAATAATGAAAAAAATAAGCTCCAACGCGTCTAAGATGTATAATAATAGTCTTAATATAATCCATCTCCGTTACAGAACTAAACAAATAATAATTATATAATATATAATTGAACATCAATTCCTCGTGCACGGTCAATATGGTGTCTACCTATTGAATAAAAACGGACTTTCCATAACAAAAAACAAATGCTCTGAAAATGTAAATCTCTTCGAGACGACCTTAGTAAGTTTTTATTTGTCACAGTTTCCTCCCCAACTTTTGAGACGCCTTGCAAAATCCAGAGACGGACGGTATTTTTACGTGTTTTGTATAACTTCTTTCGCCACGACAGATATATATTGTTACCGGCTATCTACGAGGTGGTACATAGTTGCGTATTATATAAGTGACGTTATTGCAATTGTATATATAATCTTTTTTTTTTAACAGTGAAATTGCTTTGCTATACGGTAAAAACATCATTATCATTATCATTTTTTTTTTTCTTTATACATTGATGTGTGAGAGAGTGGAGTGATGAGTAGAAGGCTTTTTTGTACCTTGCATCCGAAGGCGACGAGTTTAAGGATGCACTCAATGAAGAAAAGGAGGGTGACGACCAAGTTCACGTAGGTCAAGCTGTCCAATAGAATCGGCGGCGCGTCGTGATACTACAAAATACACCCAACACACAGACGTAACACACTCAGCTTGTTTTTGCTTGGCTTCTTTTTCAAATTCAGATTATGTAGGCTTGATGATGATTTTAATTGTTAATTTTGTGCGACCTGAGTGCCTCTCATTATCCTTAGTAATCAAGGAAATTTTTCATTAATTTCATTATGCTTTATAATCCAATGGCTTTAGCAGACTACGAATTCTCTTCATATTCGCAAAGCGAGTTATATATGAATCACTTTGTACTATATATGAGACAAAATCTCATTTATGATCATTGAAATAGTTATCTGACTGAATCTCACAATTAAGCAGCATCCTTGAATCTTAAATAAAAAATTCTCTTAATTTCATTTAATCTGAACCGGAAAATCATAGCAACAGAACTCAATTGTGAGTACGTCTTTATTGAGCCTAAATGAAACCTAAAGGTCAAATGACAATATCGTCATTGATTAAAAGAGATCGCAACAAAGCTGCAGGTGACCTCAGCCATCTTTTTTTCTATAAAAAAAATATATATATTTTCTTAAGTTACAACCGAACCAAAGTCGGCGATTGACGAGACAAAATTGTTCTCTCTTCAAAAGCATGCGAGGACAAAAACAAACGAAAAAACCATCGCCCACGTGTCATATAATGTTCATTTCGAATCCAAAGTTCGTCACACGGAGTGATCATAAGTAATAATAATATATCGAATATATACATGTGAGTTCAAAAAAAGCATGCATGGATAGTATAAAACCATATCCCGTGCAAAAGTGACGGCATGCTTCATGCATTGGCAGAATATGTTTTTTTTTTCTTTTCTTGTTTTTTTTTCTAAATGCATTATAAGGATTCGGAGGCATCGATGGGGTATAATATATGTCTTCTTTTTTCCTTTTTCGGTTTTTCGTCCAGTTCGAGTAGTATACCGACTTTTTTTTTGAAATTACCAAACTAATTTCTTCAGTGTCAGTCTGGATTGTACCGAAGAAACGGAAAAAAAAAATTATAATGATTAATAAGGAGAGAAAGATATCTAAGTAGCCATAGATCGATAGCAGATACAATGAGAGATAGAGAAAAGACAGAAACTGAGACATAAATAGATAGAGAGGAGAAAGATATAGAGTATAGATATAAACGAAAATAAAAGTTACGTGTACGATTATACGTTCGTGATACAACTCAAATGTAGATTTTTGTCTTTCATATATATGTGTGCGTGTATTCATATCTTGTTGAGCGTGTATGCGTATGTGTGAATGTATTTTGTTTGTATGGGTGCATCATGTTTGCTCTTTTCTTTGTTAAAAATGCACGTTTTCTTTACTCAATGGCGTGATGATACTTTTACGATATTCGTCCTCAAACCTGTTGTACACTTTCTTTACTGACGCGACGTGGATACCGAGATCCTTTCGACGCGCATTGCATTATGTACGATTGTGTACGTGTATACTCGTTATATTTAAACATTATCTTATAGTTTTACAATTTTAGTGGAATACCATTTTCGTTATTTTTTTAATAAATTATTCTATTTTAGCGACTTATTTTTAAGCTATTAACGCTCTATATTTCATCTACGAAGCGAGACTTACCAAAATGGAGAAAAAGTAATGAAACAAGTTTTGTGACATTTCCAAATCATAGATTGACTATTGCCTCGTGTATCATAATAGCCAATCTGATAAATTATTTACCCTTAAAAGAATTATCAACGAATCGTCAGGAAAACTTGTTTCATCGACGGAAGGTAGAGGTATTTAGGATAGGTGGGTAAGTCAAGGAGACCAGAGCCAGGGGGGCTCAAAGGACACAAGGGATTCAAGAAATTGTTTCTTTTTTTCCTTTGAGGGGTTGCTGGATTTCTTACCCTGACGCCGAACGCGGCGATCTTCATAATGCACTCGACGGTGAACATCCCCGTGAAGCACATGTTCATGTACTTTAGTGTGTTCTTGTACAGGTCGCTCTGCCGGTGGTACTGCAATGCACACACTGACAAACACACGGCCGACAGACAAAGTACAAAACTTACGAAAATAACAGAGGCCCTAGCACAAGTGTCAATGACAGGTTTCTCAGATCGAGTTTTTTCTCTTTTTCTTTTTCTATTGTTGCTTTTAAGCGACTTCTTTGTCGTCGTCATTTATACCCGAAAACAGATAACTTTTGTTCTTTTGATCTTTTTTTCTTTTTTTACTTTGCTTACCAAAGAATTATGCTACACTAATGGGTTGGTTACTTTACTTTCTTTTATTGCTGCAACTACTTAATCTACTGGTAATTTAGAATATTTTTTTTTTAATATTTACTGGTTATTGGATGTAATGAATATAATTATTTAATAATGACAAATACAATTAATTTAGACGTTAATTTTATCTATGGTAAGAACGGACGACAGCACAAGGATTACAGTTTACTTTTGATATCATCTATGGCTTTAAATGGATTGTAACTAGATAGTGAGGGATTTGAACTATAAGGATAGAAGTAATTTTTGATGAAACGTATAACATTCTTCTCACAACAATTCCATAGGCTACAGGAATTCATATACGTGTAAGTCGTATATTATTTTGGGCCTTTTAGTGAAAATTGATACTTTAACTTCTAAAAGGAACATACGACAGTGGACTCTAAACAAAATTACTCGCAAAAACATTTTTATACTTGCACAAAAAAAAAATTAAAATAAACGTTAGAATTTTAGAATTACATACGTAAATAGAAATGCTATAAGAACAAATAGTGAGTTAAAAAAATTATTGAAAAAAGTGTTTATTCAAATCAACACACATGAAATTAGATTTCGTTGTCGTAAATACAAAATCTAAGATCTCTCATGACTGTTATGAATGTCTGTGTCTGAAAAAAATCAGGAACAAGAGTTACTGCAAAACAATGAACGAATCTTAAGGAAGTAATCAACTAAAAGGAACGCATGATTTTTTGTTTTCATCTTTCTATTTTTGCTTCAACTCTCGTGACGAAGGAAAACAAACGAGGCAAGGGGTGTGAGAAGGAAATGTGGGACATAGAAGAAGAAGAGAGACAGAGAGTTAGATTTAGAGAGAGGGAAGAAATGTGAATTTATTATGTATTCTCATCTTCGTGAAAGTGAGGGAGGGTAGAGATATTTCATATATTTTTGAAAGAGTTTCTGCGCAGTGCAATCGCCCCGTGCAACAAAGTGATTGAATTAATTAACATTCCGTGGGAGAAAAACGGGCGCTTTTTTGGTTATTTCTTGTGCGACAGCCAGCATGCGACACGTATTTTGTTTCATGTTTTTTTTTTATCGTGTACGTGTGGGTTAGTGAGAGTGTCAGATGAAAAGAGCCGTGCTGTTTACTTCTCTTCAATTCGATTTGGAGGCCATTTTATTTCTTAACACTAAAGTACTTTCCAATATGCCGACCAAGCTTCGAATTTCTGAGAAAAAATGGGATTATCATGGTGCATGGGTTTGTCATAATAACTTTGTTAGTATGGTGTGCAGGTGCTGTAAAGACTCGGACATACTTGTACAGGCATGTTAAAAAGGTGACATCACGAACAAGCCAGTGGTTATCATCATCATCATCATCAACAGAAACGTAAAATTCGATTCGGTAAACACGATTGTAACAGACGAGAGACAGAAAAATATAGAGGCACAAAAATACAATAGGACAAAGTAAAAACAGAGACGTTTCTGTACAGTAGGAGGAATGGGGAAAAACGAGCTTTTTCACATACAAGTTATTATGCATGAAAGAGGGCAAGGAGACATACAGCTTCAATTTCGTATTGGTTTCGTATGAAGGTAAATTTTTTTATATTTTTTTTTTTCATTTTCTAATTTCGACATGTTAATTACGGTTAGTATAAAAAAGCGAGTGCCAAAAAAATGATGTATCGCGTGCGAGGTTATCGCGTTCCAAAAAAAGACAAAACATCACCGAGTCTTTCAAAAAGGTGTCCTTCCTCCGCTCGTAAGAGGAGTAGTTTTTTCGTTACTTGGTATGTATATATAAAAAGCACCGCGGGAGTACCAATTCTGATTGATCCAGTTAAATAATGGATTTGACAGTGTGCAAAAGCAATAGTTCGAGCGTGAAAACTCATTCGTAGATGTGTTTTCGAGTATATAAAGATTATCAAGTACAATCATGAAGTTAGGATATATATATTTTTATGCTGACCATGCAGTCGTAATCAATTGTAGAAGTAAACAGAGATTCAAAACAATCAAAGATTAATATTCCCTAAATGGAAAAAATTAGCTGCATTGCGCGACTATTAGATAGGTACTACAGATATATCTATATTATCTAGCTTTACGGACGTGTCAAGTATTATCTTTCATCTAAACGAGTAGACTAATTTGAAAAGAAACGTCAAAATAAGATTGCTTAGCTTTGAGGTTTGTAAAAGAAACAAAAAAAGCTTTTAGTCTGCTAATTGTAGCAATATTATCTGTTTTCATTGTATGAGGTTTCAAGAGTAAGAAACGTATTGGTAACAGGATATAGGATATCGGTATATTGATTACTTTTAAGGGATTCTATTTTTGCTATCATTTTAGTTTAAAATCCGAATTCGGGTTACGATTCCTTTCCGCTGGTTAAACACAAGGATTATTTGGACGATTGGGAACACACAGGAATGGGATTATCACAGTTATATCAACAAACGATGGGAATATAGAGGTTCAAGAAAATAACACGAGCTACGTGTATTTTGCCAGTAACAAATAGGGACCACAGACATACGTATGAAACAAATACGTTGGCAAGCAAGTATACAACGAATTTTTGTCTTAGACAGATGTGCGTGATTATCTTACAAAATTTTTGCACTATTGACTTTTCCGCGACAACCTTGGTAAACGATTCTTTTGAGAAAGCTCTCATTATTCTTAGGAAAAAATGAAAATAGTTGCTCGATCCATAATTTTTTTTTAAAAACAAAATGCTCAAGACTAATAAAAAAAAATTGATAAATAAATGTATCAAAATCAAATTAATGAATCATTTATCTGAGTTATTTATATTCTGTGCTTTTAGAAAACTTATGAAAATATCCTTGAGTTTAACTATCTTCTAAAATATCGTATAATAACTATAAAATCTTTATTTACAGATTTTAACTATGATAAAAAGAATTTGGAATCAACGAGAAAGGATCTTGAGTTGATTCCACATTCCCTTTCCTCGTTATGTACTTTAAATCAGTCGATTATTGAAACGTGCTCATACGTTGATCATGAATGAATATATGAAGCTTATAACTCTGAAATGATATCAATGAGTCAAATACTCGTTGCCGAGGAATGCTTACCTTCATCATGAGTAAAAGTGTATTAAGAACGATAAGTATCATGATGAAGTACTCGAAGGGCGTCGACATCACTATCCTCCAAATTTTGTACTTCATGCTGTTCCGCTCTTTCGGCATGTACCTTTCAAGCGGTCTAGCCTGTATCGTAAAGTCTATACAAGATTTCTGGAAAATAAAGAGCGAGACATGAGTACCAACACAAACATCAACTGCAGATAACACAAACGTCTAATTAAGTATGAAGGATTCACCTGATTTTTATCAATTTCCCCATCCTGTAGCTCGGCTTCGCCTTGCTCCTGGAAAGTGATGATAATCAAGGCCACGAAGATGTTGACGAAGAAGAATGGAAACACGATGAAGTAGACTATGTAGAATATGGACATTTCGATACGAAAATTTTGTATGGGACCCTTATTCTCGTAAGTGGCAGCCATGGAGTTTTGTAGGATTTGCGGCCACCCCTCGCCCGTCTGCACGGCGAACAACGTCAGCATCGCTACCATGACGTTGTCATAATGAAACGACTGCGATTCCCACTTTCGTTCCTTCGCTTCGGGATGCAGTTCGTTCTCTTCGAAAACAAAAAACCAACCCCTGCGAAAATATCACGTTATTAGGATCTCTTCAGTCTCTGAAAAGGTCTTACCAACTATAAGCTTTTAGTTTAATAGTTACAAGCTTTTACAGCGTTTACGTTACCAGGTTTTTCTAAGTAATTAAAAAATAAGCTTAACATCATTTTAAGTATTTACTTTCTAAGTATTCCTTAATTTGCTATTACGTAAAAAATATTGTAAAATATTCAATCACGTCAAATTTAGGCAATTAAATTATTATTCTACTTTTTTTTATAATGTGTTGATTTTTAGATGACTACGAACGTAATTGTGAAGAAGCCAATTTTCATTATGCGGTTAAACGAATTATTGAAAACCTAAAAGCTACTATTGAATTTCAAAATTTGGATCAACTATATAAATTTATAGCATTTTCTAAAGCTTCAAGTGGATGGATCATTAACAATTGGCAGCAAACTATAATGCTACTTCTGCACTATACACTAATAAAGAAAACTTATGATCTCTTGAAGTAAACACTCGGATTGCCACGCGCAACCCTTGCAACACTTATTTTTTTCCACCACCAAGATCCCTCTCGCCTGGAATAACACGCACAATATACAACAACACCTCTGATCTTGCATCAACTACTCACTGGCAGTCTTCTTTCGTGTATTTGCTATCGTCCGTGCAGTAGAAGAACTTGCCGTTGAACAGCTGCACCGCGATTACGGCGAAGATGAATTGAAACAATATGTACACAATGAGAATGTTGATGACGTTTTTCAAACTGTTCACGACACAGTCGAACACCGCCTTGAGCTTCGGCACTCGTTTAATAGTCTTGAGGGGTCGGAGCACGCGAAGCACACGCAGCGACTTGATGGTCGAGAGATTCTTGCTGGCGCTGCCGCCGCCCTCGCCGCTCGTCATGTCGAAGGCGAACGACACGGCGGCGCAGACGACGACGATCGCGTCCATGAAGTTCCAGAACTCGCGCAGATACGAGCCCGGATGGAGGATCACCCCGAGATCGATGATCTTCAGGATCATCTCGATGGTGAAGACGCCCGTGAACGCGTAATCGAAGTAGTTCAGTATTGTGTTGCGCGGATTGGTGTCGTTCACCGGATCCTCCGCGGCCAGCGCTATGCTCGATAACGAGATGACGACCATGATGAAGAAATCAAAGTAGCGTAGATTGACGACCCAGTGCGCGCCTCTCCTCACGCTGAAAAGAAAAAGATGTTTGGCATTAGTTAATGGTAGGATCATTTAAAGAGTATACTTATTTTTGTTACGATTATGATGATTTCGTTTCGAGTGAAAAAATAATTTTCTTTTTAGATGAGAATTTAACTGTATTATGATCTGAATGACCATCTTATATTTTTGGACTAAATAACCAGTTAGTACACATTTAGCTACAAAGTTATCAATCCGATAACGTCACAGGATTGTTATTCAGATAACTTGGTAGTCTAGTTCCCTAGTGTAAACTAGATGATTTTTTTCATGTGAAAGAAAAAAGTCCCAATACCTTAGCACATTCCCGTTCCCGAACACAAATAACCAATACTGTTTTAATAATTTACAAAAAAATAACTTTAAAAACGTTTAATACTTACAAGATGAAACGTTTTACAAAGAATCTTAGTGACACGTATTGAGGTAATTAACAGGTTTACATGCAGAGATATTTTGCTTACTAGTAACAAGTATGCAGGTTTATGAAAGCTTTCTAGAATTATTTAGTTTTATCAAGGTTTTGTTTTGGTTTTACGTAGAATGTAATCCTTAATAAACCTAAATAATGCGGTCTGCCCTTATTAATTAACTATGATGACGAAAAATGAAACATTTCTACTTTAAAATATTAGTAACAAAATTGTTGAGATATATTTTTTCAAATGTTTAATTTCAGAAAGTGGTGTACGTACGGGTTTGTAGGGGACAATATAAACATAGACGAGTATGGCAGCATTGGTTTTGGTCCCGAATCATCTTCGTCGTCTTGCTTCTTTTCTTCAGACGCTTGTTTACCGCCCTTTCCATCTTTGCTGTAAGGACAAAAGTACTTCAGTAAATTCGAGCTCTTTGATTATCAACGAATAAATAGTAAGTAAAAATTACGATTATCAACTCACAAATTTGACGATGGACTTGGAGGATTGATTTCCACCTTGGGCCCACTGCCGTCGCTGGGCTTTTGCAACGACTCCATCTCTTTCTCGAGCTCCTGAATCTGCTTCTCCTTGTCTTCTTCTTCCTGTTCCTCTTCGGCCGCTGTCAGTTCTTGAGCGTTCGCCAAATTATCGACGGCGATAGCCAAGAAGACGTTTAGCAGGGTGTAGTTGCCGAAGAGCACCAGGACGATGAAGTAGAGGGAATAGATCATGCCCTTTTTGTGGCCACCTTGCGACTGGATGCCTTGGTACATGACTTCGTTCCAATCTTCGCCAGTCAATATCTGCACAAGAGCCAAGGGTTATATATATAGTACCTATACACGCCAGTATAGTTCGCCATTGTCGCGAATGTAATTTCGCCAACTCGCGAGCGAGAGGAAAAGGCCAATAAAGCGCAAATATCTTTTCCGATTGTTGGCGTCGCGAACTTTCTCCCGTAACATCTATACGTCATTGTTGTCAAAGACAAAAGGCGATAGAGTATGTGAGTGGGGGAGTAGAACGTAGAACTTACTTGGAAGACAGTGAGAAGTGCGATGGGAAAGGTGTTGAAGTTGGTGGGTGGCGTGCCGGTCTCGAAGTTGAACTGGCCACCAAAGAGCTGCATGCCGAGCAGGGCGAATATGAGGATGAAGAGGAAGAGCAGGAACAGGAGCGAGATGATGCTGCGCATGGAGTTGAGCAGCGAGATGACGAGGTTGCGCAGCGACGACCAATACTTGGTCACCTTGAAGATACGCAGGAGGCGCAGGGCACGCAGGACGGAGAGACCGAACGAGCCGGACTTCACCGCGGACCATATCACCTCGAATATCGAGCCCGAGATCACGACGCAGTCGAAGCGATTGAAGGACGACTCGAAGTAGATGCGCGGACCGAGGGCGTACATCTTTATCACCATTTCGCACATGAAGAGGCCCAGGAACACGAACTCGGTGTAGTCTGCAAATACGAGAAGAATGGTTAGTATACATGTTTCTGAGTACTCTTAGTATCTACGTAATTTGAGGTTAGGTGTACATTATTGTGTTGGATATATTCTTACTTTTATAAATTAAAGACAAAACAATATCAACCTATAGGTCCGTGCTTTTATAATATTAAACGAGTGTACAAATACAAATTTTATAACGCAAATCTTTCATCAATATACAAATATTAATAATAATAATCTCTTGAAATTTCATTAAAAATTTGTCATAAACCCTGGTTTTCGTAAATATAAAAAAATTTTATACCATAATGATAGAAGATGAAATTACGAGTGGAGAATAATTTTAAATTTAAATAATGCGAGTGATATTAATCCTTTTCTTTTTGCTCCACGAAACATGTGGTTATAACTAGGACTTTAAATTCTTTCATGGCGTTATTAAAAGTAGTTAACTTTGGTTAAAAACATATACCGCAAGCAGCGGCTCATTCAATAAGTTTTCGTAATTATAACGGTTGTGCAATACCGAATGTATAATTTCGCTTTTAAAACTTCGGCTAATTATATTAATACGAAATGAGGTTACCGTGTCGTTTTGCGCGTACTTTTTCAGGCAAAACGTGCGAGTGTATAAGAAAAATAAATTTCCATGTTCCCGTATCGCGTGATGTGGCGACCCACCGCCATGAATCTTGATATTTCTTTACATTCCCTCCGTCGCCTCGTTATATCGCGCGATTTATGAATCGTCTTAAATCGGCTACATGCTTCAATTAACAGGGATCATTTTACATTCATATTAGCTAATTCTAGTTCGCATTCTTACTATTTAAGGAAATCAGACATTTTTAGCCTAAAGAAAGAGAAAGCTTTAATTCACCGTTACTTTGTATAAATCATAAAGTACGTCTATAAAACAGTAGGTAGTAATTAAAATCAGTCTTTATTTAATAGCAACTAAAGTTATATTTATTTCTAATCAAACCTAAAATTACCACCTAATTAGTTACATGAAATAATTAAAAACTTTTGAGTTTGAATTGTTTATGCATTAATTTTCACGAACCTACTTTAGAATCTAAAATGTATCCGCTCTGTAATAGTTATTGCACTAATTCTAAGTATTCTTTTTCTACAAAAGCATATTGATCCTGAAGTATTTTAGGTAAAAAAAAAACCATATCCTATCAAAATTTCAAGATTTAAATCTCAAACGAGGCGAAAAATATATAAAAGTATATGCTTACAAAGAAATTCTGTGAGCCAGTCAGGCTGACCGTAATGCTCGACGGCGACGCACACGGTATTGAAGAACACGAGGACGATGACGAACCAGTAGAACCACTGCGTCTTCACCGTCTTCCTAATCCAGAAGCGAAAGCGCTTCTCGTTGCGCCAGAACTCCGCGCAGGCGCCCTGGTTCTTCACCTTCGACTTGATGTAGGAAGCTCTCGAGAGTCCTAGAAGAATGCGTCTCTTTAGCTCTCGACTAGTTTAACCTCCACCGCACGATATATAGTATGCCAAATTGCCGTACACGCCTAGCGCCAAGCGCTGACTTTGGATCAAAAAATCATCATTGAAAAAAAAAAAAAATAGATAAAGACTTGGTCAAATAATATCAATATATAGCAGCGAGGATTGTATCATCTAAGCTATGACATAGGGACTGCGCTTCCTATGGAAGAAAGTCTCGTAGATGTGCACATGAGAGAGGATTTGATAATTTTTCTCTTCGACTTAAAAAAAGTAAAAATAAATCGATATAATGATCGTGATAAGGTTGCACAGCATATCTAGAAGACTTTTTCGAGAGGACCAGGCTATCTACTGGTAGCGTTTTGCATCAATTTTACAGGAAAGAATTATAAGTATAATCGCTAGATGGTGACAAATGCGTGATCGTTAAATGCAGTATATATAGTAAGATGAAACTGATCGACTCAGAACTAAATCTATCTAAATATATATTAATAATGTAAATATATCTGACAATATGCCTTATATCTTACTAAGCTCGATATATAAGTATACGAATGCCAACAAAAATGATCTATACGTTAATGAGGTGTCTAGCATCGATAGTTATAATCTCACTTATCTCGCTCTATAGCCTTATATATCATCAATCACGAATATACTCTCTCGGCATGATCACTAAGAAGTACTGATTACCACTACGTCCACGCGTACATAGTAATATAATAATAATAATAATAATACTCTCTAAACTGATTACTTCTACTTATTACGAAGCGGGATAACACTATGGTGGAGTATATATCAAGAAAAAAAAGATAAAGAAAAAGAAGAGAAAAGACGTTCGACTAAAGTAGTATATATATATACCGTCGGACTCTACCAGTCCGCATGGGCAAAGTATATATATATATGTATATTGAAAAAACTAGAGGAGGACAAAAAACTAGTTTGTATATAATAATAATAATAATACGTATATAGATATATGCACGGGGAGTGTTGTGGTGCACTCGAATGCGCGCTCTCACAAACTTTTACTCTGTCAAAAGGCGGCGCGGCTTACTTCGTTCTCCTATACGATCCATTACCAGATGCATACACGCGCGCACGCGCACACACACACACAGATACAGAGAGAGACAGACACATACCCACACTCGGCTCGTGAATAATGTAATAGCGTTGATGCAACTATGGGTTCAATTCTCAAAACTGTTGGAGTATGTATATATTTTAGCGGCGACTCGGTTAGTACAAGAGGGGGGGAGTAGTACACACGTTTCGAGTGCATGTTGTTGTCATATTATATGTTGTCTAGTCGAGGCGGCACGTCGTATGTGTGCGTGTATGTGTGTGTATGTGTGTGCGCGACGCACACGGTTGCAGAACTATATAAAAGGTCTCTCTCGAAACTACTTCGAGCTACTCTATTTTCGCTAAGTTTTATGCTATAGAGACGGTATATACGTATGCGATTTAATTAATAATCAAGTGGTGTGTGGGCTTTATAATCAGCTGATCGTATAGTATAATAAAAGATATAATGTTGAGAAACAGGGACGGTATTGCAGATCAGTGCCGCTCTCGCCTCACGTATTATATTATATATGCACACACGGGGGGGTGAGAAAGAGAGAAATATCATCACACCTAAATCATAGGAGGTGCACGTAAAGTGTTTGCAAATATTGAGCCGTGAGCTTGTAAGATGGGCGTAGCTTTTGTTGGCAATCTTTTAGCGAAATTGAACGAGTAGTTCTGTTTCGTTCTTAAAACATGGGCGTGAAGTTTATTTGTGATGAAATTTTTTTTTTTAATATGCGAGGCGGATGATGCGATCGTTGCCAAATATTTGAAAGCACTTTGCGTCGAACGAAAGAGAGAAACAAAAAAGAAACTCATATAAACATACTGCATAAAGTGACACCAGCCAATAAAAATACGGCAATATAATATAATCAATAATAATATATCCAACATAAGAAGCAGATGCCTAAGAAAAGAAATGTATATATTGGTCGTAACAAATCATATATCTGCGCACTCCTTTGCGTGTTAACCGCGTGATTACAAAAATGAGATGCAATAAAACCAAACGATAATAAAACTATAAGAGATATAATGACAATGAATACAGAAACTAAAGAGCGGTGATGAGGAAAAGAAAAAGAAAAAAGAATGAAAAGTTGGTGACATGTTGTTGTACAAAATGCGAGTGGTGGTGATACGACGCATCGACGACGGGGACCTGAGAACTTGGAAGAGCGCATGAGAGTGATAAAAAATGCATATGCCAATGTATACGTGAATAAATGAAAAAGAAAGAATAAAAGAGGCGCTGATGATGTATATAGAGGTATACGATGTGCGAAGCGCGCGCGCGCGATGAAATCAGCGCAGCATATATAGATAGACGTCGCTCTCTGGGTTCGTCGGTCCGCGCCCCAATGCGCATTGTGGGTGCGTTTCTTTAATAACTTTTTACTGTATACTCATACACTGCTCTTTACAATACTGTTTCTTACTCTTTACGTACTTTTCTCTTGCGACAATATACTTTCGCTTCTCGCAGGCCAGGAACAACGACAATAAACAAAACCAAAGAAAAAAAAATGCCAAAAAAAAAAACGATATTAATGTACTGCTAGTGTGTATATTGATGCTACCTACTGAAGCCGGCCAACTCGAGCTGAGGTATACTTCGCAGCAAAGTCGACTGGCGGCGGCGCGCGTACATATATATGTGATATACACGCGCTGCTTTTAGTAGTACATTGTACAGTATACATTACGTTGCACACAATTACGTGGATTCAATAATAATTACAACAATGACTGCAGAGCTTACTGCGCTTTTGGAGGAGAGAGATGATGGTTCTGGTTGTTGTTGATGTTGTTGTTGTTGTAGTCGTGTATGTTTGAGACTGTGACTGACTGACTGACTGACTGACTGACTGACACGTCTATTTATATATATATATGTGCATGTGCGTATGTGTGGATATTTAGGTGTGTATACATGTGACGTGGCGTTAAAATGGCAAAAGTGTCGTGCGGGTGGCTCGCGCACCTGTGTGCGAGCGCGAGTGTGTGTGTGTGGGTGGGTGGGTGAGACAGAGAGTTTACGAGAGAAAAAGTTTTTTTGCTTTTTACCGTTATCTGACCGCCCTCAATCCGATGTCTCGCTGATACGTTAAATTGATAAAAACTTTTGTACCGCGTCGGCGCGGTAAATGAAACGTTTTCCGGAAAACTGGTATAATTTAGATCTTTTTTTTCTCTTTTCGAACGCTGAAAAAATACCGCGCGCGGAAATTAGCCAGCTCGAGGTTTTATATACGAGATATTCGTTAAGACGACAAAGCCACTCGGCAAACATTTCAGTTACAAGAGTTCTACAATTTAAATACGGAAATTTCACGACTTGTTAAGACAGCTCTTCAACCGGGAGAATTCGGCATTAAAATGTTAAAAGTCAGACATTTACATGATATTTAGCGTTTGTCAGATTACACGAAACCGCGGCCCAAAATAGGCGAAATAAAAAAACCGCGTACTCGTAGAGCACATAATATACACACAACAACAAAACGAAAAAAGAAAAAACGCGCGAGAGTGAAATTAAATTCAAAAGTTTGTTTGCCCTCTGAAAAGCTATATAACGAGGGGCTTCGCACGCGTTCGCGAATGAGAGCAAGTTTGGGAAACGAGAGGACGCCTCTCTCGCCCCGAGTCGAGTGAGCCGCGCGCGCGTATACGCGCACACATACTACACCCGCACGCATGTGCGCGAGTCTGTGTAAGTATATAATTAGCGGAATGTTTTTGTAATGAAATATACGCATAACAGTACCAGTACCAGTACTCGGCTTTTACTCTCAACGATCAACACAAACAGTTAGAAAAGAAACAATGTAGCTCTTTACTTGATAATAAACGTTAATAATATAGAGAATATAGAGATTTACTGTAGCATGACCTGGATTGTAGTTACCTTTCAGTTTTTTCTTAGGCTCTGAAACAAGAGGATCATCTGATAGCGTGTGTTTAGAATGCTCCTTGACAGGTTTGGTAAGGGGGGAAGGCGACAATGATATAACACGCGAGTAATGAACAAGTATAACAATAGCAATTGTTGGAAACAAGTGTATATATATGATAATAATAATCATTACAGTAACATATATATATATATAAACTCATTTCGTTCGGTTAAAAAAATGTTAAAAAAAATTTATCTGACAACTTCGCGCGCACAAACTCTCACGTGGGGGATCTCGCATATAATGTATATAATAAAAAAATATATCTTTCCTTACACAAGGCATGTAAAAAACGACTATGTGATATATGTAACAGAGGGCAGTAATATATATATAATATAGTAATAGTAATAAAAATGTAATATAACTCTCTGATTCTAATGAGATAATGAATAAGAGTTGATAAAAACGAATGAACGATCGATTAATTTACACTAAAGTGCAAACTCTGAACTTTTCACAGATCTTTACTCAATAATAATATGTATATGTATATAATATAACAAGAATCGACAATAATACTGAATATATAATAAAGTCATCACATTAGGAGAAAAAAAACAGTATAATAGGTGTATATATATAAGAGATAATAGACAAGAACTCGGAAAGAACTTTCTCTATATGTATATTCAATATATAATGTAAGAAAAAAGAACGAGTTTGTGTGTTCCATCACGAACGGGAAAAATACAACTCACCATCTTCCTGATCGTCCTCGGCGTCCTCCTCCTCGGTGTCGGTGCTCTTGCTCTTGCCGAGGTTTTTCAGCTTTTTCCGCTTCGCCGCGGCTCGCCTCCTCGCTGCGAATCAAGAAGCGCAAACATATCAGTCAGTAACAGTCGCTCTCGCTCGGGTATAAGCGGCATTAATTGCCTTTTTCTATAACATAATCCCTCGCGAATCGAGGGACCGGAAGTTTTCTTATTAAAGAGATAAGGCAAGCGCGAGTGATTACCTTCCATAATGTGCATTTTTTCCTCCTCCGTCGTGCGCTCCTCGGCCAGTATGACTTCCTCTGTGGACGGAGAAAAGAGCAAAATTGACAGTTCAATTATCTCGGTTAAATTGGAGCAAAAGGGAGAGTTGGCTACTAGCGCTCGCTTTCGTATATATACGATGTACGCGCGATCGGGAGGTTGGGTTGATGTTTCAGATAGTGGGTAGCTTTTGCAGAGATAAGTGCGCTCGGACAATTTGTTTGCGTTTATATACCTTATTTTGCTATGTAAGCTGATGTGATATTATAATAGCTATGATTATAAAAAGAAAGTTGTTATAAGATATATTGTCAAGTTAATGTAAAAATTCATGTGCGACATAAAACTAGTTTTTTTTTTGTATATACTTAGTATATAAATAAATACGAAGATGAATTTTTCTTCTGAATATAACTATACACATATATCTTTTATCACAAAGATCTCCGAATGACTGTAATTTGTTGCAAAGCTTTCAAAATTCTTTCAAACCTGTATTTTAAATATTATAAAAGTAATAAGTTTTTAAAAACTGCTTAAAATTTAACTCAATAATAAACTGTAACAACAAACTCTTTGTTTTAGACAGCATACCGTTCGTATATACAGTAAAACAATTTCCAAAGCACGAAATTAGAATTTCCGGAACGTCGTTAAAAATTTATTTGAAATTAGCAAGATTCAAATCACGTTTAAAAAAAACTGTCCGAGCGCAATAACATCAGAATAATGAGACAGATGACGGTATTATATATAAATGAGATCTAGCGGCGCCTAACCTGCTTTGCAGATCCACTCGACGTAGCCGTTTAGCTCGCGCTCAAGCTGCTGGTGCCTTCGCATTTTGAGAAAGGTTTGCCGGTTCTCCACCTTCTCCCTCTCCTTCGCAAACTCTCTACAAGCGTTACAAAAAGATACATGACGGCGGCGCGCTAGTGATAACGAGATACACATGACATAGGAGAGCTCGATGATATAAATTTTCTGGACTCCTCCATGTTTCTTTTTTTCTTTTAGGATATTTCGTATAATGAGGGATGATGCGGTTTATGAGATAGAGATACGGTGCATGTAGCGTTAAAATAAATGGCGTGGTGACGTTACACGGAGAAACAAGGTGATATCGTGGTAAAAAACTGGCGGTTTTACTTTTGTTTAATTTACTTCTAAATACAAGATTCGAAACGTTGCATAGTGGTTGGTATAGGTATAATAGCTTTCTCTGGCTTACATTAGCAAGCTGTTACTGAAGTTTATAGTTTTACAGCGAAAGTAAGTGTCCCGTAAAAGTTTTTCATCGATTCTCTAGAAATATACATATCCGCTAATTCTTCAAAGGCTTTTGCCTTTGAAGCAAGTTTCAATATATTAATGTTCAAAATAGTCGATGAAATATCTCGCTACTTTTAATTAAGCTTTGCTCTCGCAGTCTCGCGATCTTTATATTCGCGAAATAAAAAAAAAAAGTAAACGACAATTAGGACACTTACCGAACTACTGGTTTATATAATCAAAGGAGAAAAAAAGGGGGAAAAACGAAAGAATTAAAACCTGCTTGAGTGATCCAATTTAAATACGAACTGAAGGCAGTGGTAAAGAGACGCTTCATTTTCGCCTTTTGATATTCGGCTCGCCTTTCCACGCGCGTTCTTTCGTTAGAAAACTCCCTAAAGAACATTTTTCAATATTTTCTCCGCTCTCACTTCTCTTTTAACTTTACAATCACAACCTTTTATACTCTCGTCCCCCTTGACATTATTCATGTATAATGGTAATACAAAAAATTAAAGTAAGTTCATTAAGACAGAACAAAGGTGAATGATGATGTTTTTTATGCATGATTATGATGATAACAACATTATTATTGTCGTGTGCGTCGACATTGGTTATTATTATTATTATTATTGGCTCGATGTGAGAAAAATAAATCAAAGTCGTGAACTTACCCGCTCAACACACCGAGAACTAAGTTCAGCATGAAGAAAGATCCGATGACGATCAGTGGTATAAAGTATATCCAGTTGAACGTACTACCAAGAGCGTCATTCGTCTACAAAATTCATCGAATCATCGTGAAATTTCGGTAAGGCCGAAGTGGCGGAAATAATAAAGCGGGTCTTCGGGTCACAGTTCGGTGTGTGAGAGGCACACACACAGCCAGTTCAAGAGTAGTAGTACACATTGCACATATTGATCAGCGACAATGAGAAAAAAATATACACGTAAATAGAAGTCATAGTCGGAGAACAATGTCGCGTGCGCATAGAGAATGGAAAAAAGGCATCGCTGCATATTTTACATTTTAATTTTATATATATATAAATTTATATACACCGCTGGCGTTCCGCGCGGCATTGTTCTCGTAATATATCGAAAGAATATACATATATATATAGATGCTTTTATATATTTATATTGGAGAGGGTGTGAAAGATTGGTTCTGACAATGAGAATTGTGTAATTGACATAAGGAAGTTTTGCTTTTGTGCTGAAGGTCGCTTCCTCCTCTGCGCTCAGAACAGTCTATCGTTGTACAAAGTTTAAAACGTTCTATTTCAGCTACAAACTACGGAGAAAGAGACAGATAGAAACAAAAACGGTTATACGCTGCTTTCTTTTATACTGATGAGACGATGATTCATCTAAGTGCCTTAAACTATGTAGAATGATCGACTGTTGCTAATTTATGCAGGGGATGAAGTAGTGGATCGTGTGTCTGTGACTCATGGAAACAAGAAGATTGCATATATATATAATAGAGGTGTTAAAGAAAATCAAACGTGTTGTTCACACCCCCTTGAACCCCTCGAAATGTCGCAAAAGCGGATGGCTTCTCCCTCCAGTTGACTCTTGGTTGTGCGAGAAACCTCGAGAGTCAAGCATGTTTCGTAAATCGGAAAAGGATTCACTTTAACGACATTTCAAGTGGTCGACACATGATAGTAGGACAATGTATATACATATATTCGGAATAAGACTATAAGAGTTTTAAAAAGTGAGGGCTGAAACTGACAGTGTCATACTGAGCAAAGTGAATATATACGTCAGTGTTAGCAGAGACACTCGCTATAGGAGGACCCCGACGTACGTTCATGCTATTACTGCCGCGATTGTGACGGTATACTCAACTAAAATGAATGTAACAAAAACAAAACAACTAAAGAAACTAAAATATATCCCAAAAAAAAAGAAAAACTAAAGTATAAATAAAAAGGAATAAACGACGACTTTATGATCGGGTAAAAGAAAAATCGATGAGGGTACACAGTGGTATTAGTATACAAGAGGAAAAAAAAATCAACCACCGAGATAAACGTAATAAGAGACAGAGGAACGAAAAACATGTACATAGATATATAAAGAGAGGTGAGGAGTAGGGGTGAAGGAAGGGGGGAGAAATCGTGCCTGTTGAGCCTCGTATGCTCGGTGAATAATACCTGTGAACCTCGTCAATGAGTCGAAAGTTCTCTTTGTACATAGTCGATGTGAGAGAGAGAGAAAGAGAGTGGGAGAGAGAGAAAGAGAGAGAGAGAGAGAGAACACGTGAATCGATATGAGCGGTGATATTTCGCTGAAAGAAGAAGGGACAATCCTTGGAATGTTAATGCGCGCGTGTACGTGAATGCTCGCTGCTAAATAGTTTCGCGAGCGAGGCTCTTCCCGTCGCGATCGACGTGGTGTACTGTGTTTTCTTTCTTTTTTTTTTGTTTATTGCCAGTCGGAGTTCTGTAGTCTGTTGTTTTTGTCTGTTCTGTTGGTTTGATTCAGTGTCGTATGTGATCGAAAATTCTCTTGCAATTTTGTTATATCATAACACGGCCAATAAATAGCGCTTTACGAATGAAAAAATCACACAGATCATTGTTATAACGAAGGTCAGTAAATATAAAGCAGTAAACATTAAAAGCGTAAATTTTGAAAACCAGTACAGATTCGTCACGTCGTCCGACGTGTAAGTATTATATAGCCGTACAATAAAGCATTTATTTAGCAGTTACAACTCGTACTTTTGCGCACACATCGACGAACGTATCGCGCGTTGTTGCAGACATGCGAATTGCCAGGGTAAGTATTTGTACTATGTCATGCAGTTATATCGCAGTTGTTTGTGTTGTGGAAGTAAAGTTTACATATATATAGATGGATATAGTGCCGTAGTGTCGTTGGGGTTGGTATAAGGGTAAGCGCCAGGCACGAGTTCTCATGGAAATAATTCGACTGTCCAAACAGAAGCACCATTGAGATTTTTTTGTTTTAGATAAGGTATATAACTATACACCAAATAATATAGAAAAAAAAGGAAACACCGAAGTACAAAAACAAAGTAAGGAAAAAACACACGTAAAAGTAACTCTGGAAGGATTTCCGATATAAGTACATCGAGTGCACAACATAAACAGCGACGTTACGCTCGTGCATTTTTCCCTCCTACGCTTATTTTTCGCTATTTGTTTTTTTCGAGAAAGAAAAATTCTTTGTCTTATTGATGTTATTGTTTAGTGCAATTTCAAATTTGAACATACCGAGACAATTAATGCTTAATATTGGACAGATTTTGGTTTATAGTAATTATAAGTAATTATTCTTTGCGAAATCGATAAAACTTGATGATAAAAATACAGTTCACTGACTGTAACATTTTTGTTTTTACTGCTCTGTTTAATTCTTTTGTATTCAGTGTTGTCGTCATCTACAAAAAGTATATCTATAAAATATATCATTTTACCATAGTAAATACTGTAAACAAATACAAGAATATATAATTGTATATATTCGTACTCTCTAAAGTTGTCATAAACAAGATATATTTACTCTACAACTATATCTAATAAAGTTGAAAATTCTAGTATGATGAGAAGATGAGATGTTGATATAGACACTCTAACGATAAACTTAATATTACTAAGATTCTCAACCTTACTACATATCACCCGACAATCCGATCCTAGAAGGAAAGAAGAAGAGAATATACATATTATATAGTATATACTTAAAATCTAACATTTAGAGAGCACCTGAACCACTACTGTATATATTATTACCTCTACTTGACCACTAAGCGCGGGAGAGACGAATGCACGGATTATACACAGGCGGAAAAAACATCCATATAGAGAAATAGATAATATAGACAATCATAAAGAAATGTTGTACTGAGCGAAAGTCAATCGGCGAGCGCGCGATTCTTTCTTTCGTTGCTTCATTTATATATATTTTTTTTCTTTTTTTTTTGCTTTTATCTTTTCTTTCTTTCTTTCTTTTTTTTTTTAACACTGATGAACATATTTCTTGCGTTACCCAGTACAATATGGCAGTCCAGCCCTCCATGGTGATGCACTGGAAGACGGTGAGCATGGCGAAGCCGATGTTGTCGAAGCTGGTGATGCCGCTGTTTGGTCCCTCCCAGCGATCAGAGCACTTCGAGGTATTAGAGTTGCATACGTGGGCGCCCAGCGGCGCCTCAGACTCGTTGTCCGTGTTGCACGGATTTGGCTGTTCGCCGTCCTTTACGATTAGATCTGTGGACACAAGCGCGCACGGCAGGTCGTCACAATGACGACCGGATATGTTACTTTCTGGTTTATCTATAGAGTGATATTCGGTGAACGACGATGCGGATGATGCGTTTCGCGCGAAATGGGTTATGGCTGATGAGGCAAGAACTGCCAATGATGGTAATGCGGCATGAACGAACCAGAATGTACTGGTTTCTAACTGGTTCGCCCATGCCTTGGTATATCATACACCACCCATGTGTTCTAGCGTGAAAATTTTAAGAAATATTTTCGTATTACCAAGATGAACGATGCTTGCATGATGGATGAGCAGTGATCGAGTGTACATACTTATCCTTCAAAATGATTCTTATGAGAGAGAGAAGAAGCAAATATGGTATATATGCGATAACTCTACGTATACAAACACAGCCAATGCATTAATGATAAGCCACGAACGGCATAGACAGTTACACAGAATACAATCACACGCATAAGGGATGTATAGGTCAATGAATATTCACCGGCATTTTCTATGCTGTAACACGTCTTGTGCAGGGTCCCCGAATAAAACTCGAGGCCGATGATGGCGAATATCACGATGGCAAACAGGACGAGCAAGCCGATCTGCAAGAGCGGAGCCATCGCCTTGATGATCGACTTGAGCACCACCTGGAGACCTGCGAGCGGAGAGAGCAATCCAGCCCTTAATTAGCGTCTGCCTCTCGTTCCCTCTCTCTCCCCCCGAGAGAGGTACGAGGTACATTCTTTTCTTCTATACCTCTCTTCCCTCTCTTAATTTTTCCATTTTTTTCTTTCTTTCAATCTCCTCGCGTCGTCTAACCTTCGTTCTTATGTTGTTTTTACATGTTTCTTTTTTTTATCTAAAGGTTTTGTCAAAGCTATGGATCTTTCTGTATATGTTATATCAATGCCAACTAGGTGTTTACTCTTTCATCTAGATAATGCTATATGGCTTGGTATATACTTGGTACTTTTATTGCAATGGTTGAACTAATTGGTATCAATCGTGGAGAATCAATAGTGGTGTGTCGAAATTTGGGTTTTGGATGATCATCGTTTTCAAAACTAGGTTTTCTCTATGGCAAGTATCTATCCATAATATTATTCAACTATATTTGAAATTACACAAAATAGGCAAGTTTAAAAACACAGTGTATACTTTTAAATAAATATCGAAAGTTATTTCAACAAACTATCCAACATTCCCGGAACCATAATAAGAAAAATCCTCTATTTTCGCAATACACCAGTATTGATTCCCCGTTCTAATTCAATTTCAATCTCTGGCGGTAAACACACTGAATAATTACAGCTAATGGATGAACTGAGTGAAGACCAAAAACCGTAACAAAAAAAAGGTAGTAATATATAATAAGTAATAATATAAAACGTAACAAAAGACTAATAGGCGTAATAAATTCTCTAAAAGAAAACTAAAAGACTCTCTGTGGATGTATAACAAAGTGTGCCATGAAAAATCCTCTCTGGCGTCATTGGAATCTTTTCTTTTGTTTTTTTGTTTTTTTCGTTCTTTTTGGTCTGTTGGTTAATTGAAGCGCTGCTACTCACTTGGTATGCCGGAGACTAGTTTGAGCGGTCGCAGCACGCGTATCGCGCGCAACGTTCGCAGATCCATATCCAGGTTTATGCCTTGCGGGAACGCCGTGACGAACCTGCCCCAAACATACACACACCCCCGCCCACACTTTACTACATACTACTCTATTACGCTAATTCACTACTTAATTACTACTAGAGACTAGCCACTAGCGTGTTATATATATGTATATTAACGTTTCTCTCTCACTTTTTTCACTAGACTAAGTTTTCTTTTTTTCTTTTTTTTTTGCTTTCGTTTCACTTTCTGGCAAAAGTGACTAGGAGCGAGGAACATGGTTGCTGGTCTAGATTATAGGCGGAACGATGGTCCTCGCTCGTCATGGTGAAACGATGTGGCGATTATCTGTGGTGTTTATGGAATGTTCATGTTACTACACTATTAACATTACATAAACGGGGTTTTAACAATTTCTAACTAGATGCTTATTTATGTTAAAGTATTTGTCATTTCTGAAAATTTATCAAAGAGATGTCGGATCCAATTGGAAATTTATTACTCGTGGTGAATTAAAGAACACAAGAATCAAATAGCAGAATATTTAACAATGCTTTATATATAGGCTCCGACACCGTTACAAATTCAGCTATTGTAACAGATCGTTTCACCATTATTATAGGTTTCTATAAATACTCTATTAATATATTATTAATAATCACTAATTATTTATATATAAATTTGGTAAATCTGAAAGAAAAAAGATAAACAGCGATTGATCTTCTTGAAAGAATCATGGGAGTCGCTCTTCAATCTATTTCCATGTATATGAGGTGAAACAGGAGAGGGTATAAAAATAAAAGAATAAAACTATTCTAGCGTTCATAAAGTAAGATACACTATGGCTAAAACTATGACAGCATGAAATGTATATATTATGTATATTATATTAAAAAAAACGGTTAGGCATCACGCATTTTACTCTCGCATACAACATAACGCTAAAACCACACACACACGCAGCATTGATTTCTACGCTTTCTCCGCCTCTTATCGGCTCTACATATCCTTCGAGACAAAAGCCGCAATCGTCATCGTGCGTCGGCTATATGTAAAACACACACAGCCGCGATTTCACTCGCGGTAATAAGCTAAAACTCCCCGACCGGAGTACTATAAGGAGCGAGGAAGAAGAAGGGGGGGGGGGGGGAAGAAATTCATCGCCGTATTTACCAGACTTTAACGCACCGAGCGGCTGAAAGTGAAATATCGGTAAATCATCTTTCTCTCTCACTTGCTGGCTGCTGCGCGCGAGTCGGCAACTTTTCGTAACAAAGGATATCACTAAATCATCTCTCTCGCTCGCATTCCAAGAGAAGGAGAGAGACTGAATCGATAAGGTAAATCTCTATCCTATACGTTACGAAGCCGCGTCGAGCTAAGATTTCGCGCTATAGACAAAGAGGATCGAGCGAGTGAGAGAGAGAGAAAAATAGGGGAAGCGTGTGTATGCACGTCTCTCACAATGGGAGTGAGAAAGGAGGACGCGCCGCGTATATATATATCTATGTGTGTGTGTACGCGCATACACGAAGACGAAGGATATTTTCGTGGCAAGGGATAACACTGGCGTCCTATTCAGGATGAGAAAGTGGCGTAGAGGATCGAAGGAGGAGGAGGAGGAAGCCCGCGTGGAAATTTAATTGGGTCCTCGAGCGAGCGGTAGTTTTTCCCCTTGCGCTAGTTTGAAAAATACTGCGAGAATAGTTTTCAGCCCCGGGATTCTCTCTCTTCTCTCGTATATAACACGGGGGGAGGGGAGGAGAACACTGCACTGCTGCCGAACTCCTCCCACGGTTAACTTTAAATTTAAGTCGCGCCGTCGGATATATATACGAGCCGACGACGGGTAAAATGGAGGATTTCCAGATGCCGTTCCGAAAATTTCCGAGAGAAAGAATAAGGAACGCGACTTATACGCGAGTATATAATGCCATGTTTATTAGGTAATTTGTGTGTTGGTACGGATTCTTGGCTATGATGAAATGTGAGCCACGGACGCAGACAAACATATAAATTTCGAAATATTCGAACAGTGCGGGCGGCGGCGCGCTTGAAAAGTTTGGAAATGAATTACGGTCTCGGCGCCCGCGGGACTTAAGCGGCGGTGGGTAGGAGGAGGAGGAGGATGACACTCGCGACTACAGAAATAATCAGCTTAAAAACTTTCGAATATATATTAGTTTAGCGCACGAAAAGAACTTTCTATTAACCTAATTTTCCGGCCAATTATTAAAAGAGATTGCCGGGGCTTTTGTCCTCAAACCCGCGAACTTCGCGAGAAACTTTGCCCTTTTTTCTCTCTCTCTCTCCCTCCCCTCTCGTTTCGCGGTTGCACACACATCACGCGGAAACTTTCCAAACCGACGATTTCCGCCGTTTTGACTTTTCGACGAGTAAGTATCGACTTTCCCGTGATGTCCGTTATAGGAAAAATTGTCACCCCGCGGAAGGGGGTGAGGGATTTATTTTCCAGAAACCGTCGGATTATCGTCCAGTAGGTTAGACGCGGCTTGCGCTAGAGCATCTATTTACCAACGTATAGCCGGGGCTTTATTATTCATCGACTGCAGCTAAAGATAGACGGCGCTAAATATAGGCGTCGGTGGTGGCGGCGGCGGCGGCGTCAGAGGCGCGCGCGCCTATACGGCCGATATGCGTGCACGTTAAAGTCGGTACGTGGTATACGTGGTCATCTACTTTCTTCGCTTTTTCTTTTTGGGTTATTGCGCTACACGCAAACGCATCCTACACTACAAGATACGATGATGAGCTAGCCCGGAAGCCGGGGGTAGGGGGGAGCACAATGGGTTAGGGTGAGTCGGCGAAGTTGGTTTTGATTGCGAAAGATGATGGGGTAATAAAAGAGGGAGAGATAGTCGGTCAATGAATGTGGCTTTACGAGTCAGGAAATTATTGGATCATGACTATCTTTGGGAAATATACGTTGCGCAATAGAGGGTGCGCGCGTTGTTTGTCCGAAATTTCCGAAATATTAGACTTGGAATATTACACTGTTTTTAAAAGTCATCCGCGCTCACGCCGAGCAAATTAAATTTCTCGATTATTATTATTTTAACCTCGCTGTAAAAACCCTTACAAGCGCGCGCGCGGCTGTAAAGAAAGCGGAAAACTTGAAGAAGCCCCCCCTTGCCGCGTGCGCGATATTCTCTGCCAACTTCGCCGAAACTTTTCGCTATAATGTTGGATGAAATTATACGCGATATTCTCAGTCTCTCTCTAGCGCTTTACATCATTTCGAATTCTCAAGAGGAGCAAAGTGAAAAACTAAAAGGGAGCGCTAAGTAGGGTGTAAGTAGGTATATATATATATAAAGTAGAAGAAGATAACGCATACATACACTCGTGGCACACACTATATACTCTCGCTCCGTCTTACCCCTAATGACTTTCGCCAGTGCGAATGCATTTCGACGACGGCTCCTCGAATCGCCGAAAACGCTGTGCTCGTCTCCTCTCTTTTGCTATACTCTCGTGTATGGGCGCGCATTTGCAATGTGGAGCTCTGGTGGCTCGATAACGCCGTCAAAATGGAGAGAAAGAGAAGTGTACAGGGTGAAGGGGGTGCGGAAAGAACGTTATAGCAAATTTCTTCATTGAATGGAGGATGCTGCGCTTATCTGTGCACATTAGAAAATACGAGATACTCGTGGTGGAACTACGATTTTTATATCTGAGGAGTACGCGTGGATTGTCAGAATATCGAATTTTCAATAACATTGTATGTTTATTTTAATAAGGAACAAAGATTTGCTTAATGTTTATAAAATTGAATCATTCGGAAAATTAATTGATACTTTTTATCTGATTAATAGCGTAAAAATCTCGGTATTTTTAATTTCATTTTAAAATTGACGAAAGTAGGACACCACGACTGCTTTCAAACCATTTATACCCTGGATTTGCATGTTGCTGATTAGTTACATTTCTGTTATGTTGGTACTAATTCCGTAATGCATCGCTTTAATGATGTTTGCTATAAAATTCTATCCGCAGAGGAATAAAAAAACTATTAAACTTCTCGTATTACTGGCGTGTACACCTAAAGAATTTTTCTAGCTTATGTCACGCAGCGAGTGATTCTATATGACTTGACCATCTGTGTCACAAACACTTTTGAAAATTCTGGACGAAAATTGGGATTTCAATGTCAATTATCATTATTATTGATCCATTAAAAAGAACTTAAAATAAGGAATGTCAAAAATCTTTATTTAAAGATATTATTGAGATATTTATAATTTCATGGAATCACATTTGTGATACAAAGGATCAAGCCTTTTTTGAAATTAGCTTTCTCTTATTTACGCTAGACGCATGATATCTAATATCTGTAAAGATACAACGACGTTACAAATCGTCGAAAATATCAGTTTTTTTATTTTCTAGCAAATACTCATCTTATGTACGTTTTGATCACATCTATTGTGAATCACATTAGCAAAGCAACAATCACATTTTAAGCTATTTATATTTCACGTATACGATAATATATACGCCCTTATAGAAACTAAATTTTAAATTCACTAGACAAACAATTTATTAGTGTTCTCTAGCAGAACACTGGATACAAGGTCTCGTAAGTTTGGATTATTGGCATTATTCACAGCTAAATATCTAATTGTGACAAATTGAGAGAGAGAAAAAAAAAATGATAAAAAAAGCTTTTCAAGACCTTGACAGGGATATCGAATTGCACTTATGACGCTGGTCTATACTTATCAGAGACAGATGTTTATACCTACGTCAACTATTTACTTTATTTAATCAAACTGATCTAAAACATTAACAGCCGCTAATATTAATAATCATCATATAAATGTAATAATAACAGTAATGATAACAATAATAATAGCTTTATAGGAAGAAAAATAGACAGCGATGAGGAAAAAAGACAAATCTAACGTAATATGTAGACTGAGAAAGAAAAGAACGGAAGTTAAAAACTTTTTTCGTATCTCTGTCTTTCTTTCGAATCATCTAATGGTCAATCGAATGAACGATCGTATATATAGTAAGCAAAATACGAGTACACAAGGACACATAATATGTATACAAGAATCACTTATATATATTTGATTCCTAAATCCTATTGCACAATTATAATTTCACGAGTATATATATATATTAAACTGACACAAGAGCTAAGTAGTCTCTATGTAGACGCAACTAAAGTCAAGTTTTAAACTAGCTAAAAAGTTTCTCAGTACAATTATATATAGATATAATACGATACGTATAGTAATAATAATAATAATAATACGAGAACGAAGGAACTTAACGAGCCAAATACACAACGCAAATATATAGAGAGATCGGAGGAACAGCTGATGATCTATAAAATAGGTCTTTTTTGGAGCTAATAGAGAGGTATATATATGTGTCTTTATTTTGTTACGTTGATTTTTTTTTTTTTTATTGTCTGGCTCGCGCGCTACGTATGATCGCAGAGCGCGAACTTTTGTCTAAACTCACTTGGAATTTTCGAGACCAGCTTTAACGGTCTGAGTACCCTGAAGGAACGTAGCATGCGCAGGTCGACGTCCACGTTTGTCTCGGCGAACACGGTCATCGACCTATAAGCGGCATTTCACACACAACATAGTCGCCCAGGTTATCATCTATCCGCTCCACTTCGCTTCACGTATACGTCTCATTCTTTTTTTTTTCTTATTCTCGCGCGCTTGATGCGATATATAGTATGAATATTTATGTATACGTGTGTATATATATAAGAGACGAGTCGCCGGCAAGAAGCTCACCGTTCGATTCGATCGGCTTTGGAGGCGGCGCGGGCTCATTATGCTAATTCGATTGGGCGAATTAAAGTCGACGAACGCCGCTGCGCTCAAACGCGAAGGTATATAGCGCGGCGACGGCGGTGCTGCTGGCGTATATAAGCGCAGGAGCGAGTTCGAGGTATATCGAATTTCGAAGACGAGTGTTGCCATCGCGACGAGCGGTGAACTTTTTCTCGGCGTCCTTCTCGTCATCGCTACGCGCCCGCTTGATACGGTATGTTTATGTGTTTGTCGTGTATTATATGGATTTTTCATCTCGTGCTCTCGCCGAGGTTGGGATTTTCTT